>VDFB02178514.1:0-36440 GCA_007258455.2 Sequoia sempervirens
ATAACATGTCAAATAGTGGTCAACCTCCAAACACTACGAGCAATATTTTCTTTGACACCACAATGACAGTGCATGCTACCTCCAACATCCCAAACACCTCCAATGCAATAAATACTACATCCATTGGAGGATCACAATCGGCCACAATACCCACCACATCCACGATACTGTCACAATCAGCTGGAACCACCTTTGGCTCCTCGGCAATGTGGGAAAATTATTCAAACCCTCTCCATACCACGACAGTAAATGCAACTGGGGCATCATCAAGTCACAACAATCCCCCCTTGATAGCTACATCTACTACCATGAGCACACCTTCAACATATCCGCTCAGTGGTATCTCACAAAATCCTTCGGGAGGAGGCAAAGGACGTATCTTTATCCAAGGACAACAACAAAATGTTAACACGAAAACACAGTCACATGTCATTGCCTCCCAAGGTACAAATACAAACATTCCCCTTGTGCAAACCCAACAATTCACACAAGGTGGCCAAATAACACAACCCATGGCATCACTAACACATCATAACATTCATGATCATCATATTCCTGTAATTTCACACACATGGTCGGGGACACATCCCAACCTACTCATCTCGTGTTCATACTCACCAACATACACCCACCCCTAACTTTCAGTACCAACAACACACCAATCCACACACATATTACATATCACAACAATCCATACCGCCACAATACACCAATATTCACACACAACAAATGGGAACCTATGGTGTACCAAGCAATACAATGTACGGAAACAAAAATGACCCTGTTATGGATGCCTTCCAAACAAGATTGATGGGTTTAGAAAAAACTATCCAAAACATATACATTTCAGGCAAGAAATTGGAAGTATCATATGATCTAAATGTATACCCATTCGACATGAGCTTATACATGCCTCCATTTCCTCCAGGATATGTGTCACCCAATTTCACAAAATACAGAGGCAATACAAACCCCATTGAACATGTTCGCGAATTTGCAACCAATTGTATGGACATCGCCTATGAACAAACATACTTGATGAGATTTTTTTCTAAAAGTCTGGCGGGTCCTACCCTTGAATGGTTTTCCACTCAAAAGGATATCCAGACATGGGATGAGCTTAAACAAAAATTCATAAAAAATTACGCTTACAACATCGACATGGATACCTCTATCACTGGCTTGTGCACTCTCACACAAGAGGATGTTGGTGAGACATTTATCCCATTCTTTCAAAAATGGAGAATCCTTGCTAGTCAGTGTCACATTGACATCCCTGAAAGGGATAAAGTTGACATGTTTGTCCAAACACTTCTGGGGCCCCTAAAATATGCATTGCAAATACATTGTTGCACGAACTTCACGGAATTAGTTGAAAAAGGGGTCCAAATTGAGAAAGCCCTTATCGCAAAGGGAGAACTAAGGTACGGTCCCAAAAATGCAAATGCAAATCCTCCCACCGACAAGAATAAATACTGGGTAAAAAATAAGCACGTTACAAATGACAGTGTTATTGACTCCAAGACTGCAAACATTGTAGGTCATGTACTAGCCCTAAAATGGTTTCAACAACAAAACAAACCAACAATGACATCGACACCCCCTACTAATGTCCCTCCAAACAATCAGAACGGTCAAAATAATCAGGGACAATACCATCAGACAAGACAATTTCCTAGGGGTCGCACATACACTTCTCTGGGTGAACCCATTGAAGAAGTCCTTAAGAAATGTCTCTAGAATGGTGTCATCATACTTCAAGAACCAAAGCCGTATGACCCAGGACAATTCAAACTAGCATGGTGGAATGACAATGCATTTTGCGAATACCATCGAGCAAAAGGACATACAACCTCTAACTGTCGACAATTGAAAAACCTAATACAAGATCTTATTGAAAGTCGCATCATTGAAGTAGGTGGATCACAATTCACCTCCAATTCATATCATACTATCCATAAGAATCCATTGCAGGACCATGGTTCTCATAAGGCTTCCACTTCAGGTCCATAGATGAACAATAATCAAGCTAACATTGCCCGAGCCAAGTACAACTATTCTGGTGGACCAATTATAAATAATGTCCGAACTGATGATGAATACATCAATACCATTACGGTCAAGAGAGCACCCCAATGTAATGCTACTACTCACAGTGGCAAGGTCACTATAGCTGGTCCACCTCCCGCTAGACAAGCCAAAATCACCATACCTGGCCCATCTGCTAAACAGTCAAAACATGTCCTAACCATAAAGCAGTGGCAACCCAAAAGTCAATTCAACCTCATCGACCAGCTAGGCAAGACCCCTACGCAAATCTCTATACTTGAGTTGCTTCGTATCTCTCCTGCACACAAAGATATCCTAGATAAAACCTTGCAAGAGTCGTCGGTCCCCAAGGACATTGATGTCAATCAATTTGAAACCATGGTGGGATACCTCACTATGCCTCACCACGTCACCTTCTCGGATCAAGACTATTCATCACCTAAAACCAACCACAATGATGCATTGCACATAGAAACTTTTGTCCACAAGCACAAAGTCAGATGGGTTTTAGTAGATGGCAGAGTAGGATTGAACATATGCTCCCTCAAACTGGTTAAGGCTCTAGGGTTCTCTGATGCATGCGTAGACCCGACAAAGAGTATAGTGATCAAAGCATACGATGACGAAGAACGCTCTTCACGTGGCATTATCTCTCTCCCTATCATAGTGGGACCGGTCATTGTGGACACAACTTGCCAGGTCTTGGATTTGGAATTACCATATAACATCTTGCTCGGCTAACCATGGATTCATGCCTTAAAATCCGTTTCGTCCACATATCACGAATGCCTAAAGTTTCCATTTGACGACACGGAAATAACCATATATGGAGACCCTGACCCTTTCCAATATTATACCAATTTAAGGGGTATTTCTAAAAACTAAGTGCCTATTAACCGAGAAGCGCCTGGCTCCTCATCATCCAAATACATTGACCCATCCACACTCACATCATTTTCCACATCCGCTCCATCCACGTCTTCCGCCACACCACCACCTCCAACAAACCCTAAGGCTGAATCCACTGTCAAAATCCAAGACCTCGGCTGCGGAGAGTTCAAACTACATACAACATACAGCATAACAACAATACCCAAGTCTCCAAAGATATATGGTCGGCCATGTTTCAGAATGGAACCCAAGGAAACTTTCAAAGTTCCACCAAAAACAGTTTTCATTAAATGGGGAGACATGAGTAATGAGGACCTTGCTGACATCGTAGGATGGATCTATAAGGATCCTGTTGCACTTTTCCCATTACCAGTTCAAAAATATGGCAAGGGTTATGACATAATGAAAGCTAAAGGCTACGATGGTACTAGTGGCCTAGGAAGAAATAAAACCGGCCGAAGGGAGCCCATAGAAACTTTTCAAATTCCAAAGTATCTTGGATTAGGGTTTGGATCACCCGACAATGACGATCGACGTACCATTGGACTTTCGAGCAAGCAAGTACATTCTTAGAAAAGTGTCGAGACCACTAAGGAAACCCTCACCGAAACTGACTCCCACGAGTGGGAATTTGGGTCAGAACGATCCTTAAGTGACTGTTGCCTTGATGATTTGTTTGTCGAACCAAGGGAACTGACCTCTGAACAAAGATTTTGGCAAACATTTAAAATTGAACAGGCACCAAATAGTCAAAAGCCCATTACCACTCTCCATGACATACAAGACCCACCATCTGACCCCCTTCAGTCCAATCCATATGAAGTATTAGACGACACTGACAACCAGGACTCTAAGGCCTTCACCCCTTATTTTGACAACGAATATGACACTAGTGAAAGGGAATATTGGATAGAGTTCGATGTAGAGTTGGATGATGATAATCTCATCTACAACATCACTGAATCATTTTGCATGCTTTATGCATCCTCGCCTCAATTCACCAACATTGACGATGGCATTTCCTTAGTTTACCCTGAGCTAGTCGATTGGGACCAACAAGGCCCGCTAGTCCTGGACACATTTTAGAATGATGAGGCAATTGCTGAATTTATGGGATTATGTGAGGGCATACCAAGTGGGGACCACAAGTCAGGATTTTCCATTGATTTAGACTACACGGCATACTTTGGCGAGACTGCTCCGTCCTCTAGTTGTAAAAGTAAAAATAAAAATAAAATAAAAAATGAAACGTCTCTAGGTGAAAACCGAAAGGAACCTTTTGATGATAAAATAGTAAAAACAAAGGACGTATCTGCAGGTGAAAACCTCTCTGAGGCGCCCAAAGATGGAGGACTGGACTTTCTCCCCATGCAACAGGAGAAATCAGCTATGCTTATCGAAGACACAATAGAGGATAACATATCAACTGCAGAAGATCCCAAAATGGTCCTCTTTGTTGCATCATTGACTAAAGAAGAGAGATCAGAATTTCATAAATTATTTGCAAAACATAAAATCAATTTCGCATGGTCCTATGCTGACATGCCAGGATTGGACCCAAAACTGGTTCTACACCATCTGCCACTACTACCTAATTTCAAACCAATCAAGCAGAAGTTATGCAAAATGCACCCTCAAGTTGCCCTATTGGTCAAGGTCGAGTTAAAGAAATTGTTAGACGCTGGATTCATACGGTCTATTGACTATGCTGAATGGATTTCTAACCTGGTGCCAGTAACAAATCCAAATGGGTTGATCCACGTTTGTACAGATTTTTGAGACCTAAATAAAGCATGCCCAAAGGATAACTTTCCTTTGCCAAACATTGACATCATAGTTGACCTCACAGTAGGATATGAGATGCTATCCCTCGTGGATGGTTTCTCCGGCTATAATCAGATTCGCATTGCTCCTGAAGACCAGCACAAAATAGAATTTACTTGCCCATGGGGTACATACTGTTGGAATGTCATGCCATTCAGTCTCAAAAATGCAGGTGCCACATATCAAAGGGCTATGACCATGATCTTCCATGACATGATGCAAAAAATAATGGAAGATTATGTAGATGACCTATTGGCCAAATCAGTAACCAGGAAAGATCATCTGAAGGTGCTAGACACAATTTTCAAGAGACTTGAAGAGTACAAAGTCTGGCTAAATCCTAAGAAATGTGTCTTCGGTGTCACATCGGGTAAACTCTTGGGATACATAGTTTCTCGAAGAGGCATTGAGGTTGATCCAACAAAATTCAAAGCCATCATAGACATGCCTCTGCCCAGAGGAATCAGTGAACTCAGAACTCTACAAGGCAGGGTACAATCTATTCGACGTTTCATAGCCCAATTGGCAGATAAGTGTCACCCATTTCAATATCTGTTGCACAAGGGTATCCCCTTTGTGTGGACAAATAAATGTCAGGAATACTTTCAGTAAATCAAAGATTACCTACTGTCAATGCCAGTCCTCATGCCTCCCATTCATGGAAAGCCATTGATCCTATACATCTCGACAACTAGTTCAACACTGGGGGCATTACTAGCACAGAACGGCCAAGAAGAAAAAGAAAGAGCTATATATTACATCAGTCAAAAATTGGTCGGGTATGAACTGAACTACACACCAATTGAATGAGCTTGCCTAGCCATGGTCTTTTCAACACAAAAGCTAAGACATTATATGTTGAGTCATCAGACACAACTAGTAGCAAAGATCGACCCACTCAAATATTTGCTAAGTCGGGTAGCATTAACAGGACGTCTGGCAAAATGGGTCATGATTTTGAGCGAATATGACATTCAGTATGTCGAAAGAAAGGCTATAAAAGGACAAGCCATAAAGACCAGCTGGCAGATGCACCTTTGCAGAGTGATCACCCGTTAGTGGCAGATTTTCCAGATGAATTGATATTCCATACGGAACCTAAGGCACCTTGGTGACTCTACTTTGATGGATCACACACAAATCATGGCTCGGGGGTAGGAATCATGTTCATCACCCCGCAAGGAGACTCCATTCCTAAGTCTTTCCGTATTGCCTTCCCATGCACAAACAATGTGGTAGAATATGAGGCATTAGTTATAGGACTAAGAATGGCAATAAAATGGAAGATCAGAGCACTACATGTCTACGGGGATTCTCAACTTGTCATCAACTAGGTTAATGATGACTATGACACAAAGGATGAGAAGTTGATGCCTTACAAACGGATGGTTGGCAGTTTCCACACATACTTTCATATGGTAAGTTTTGAACAAGTTCCGAGAGCCCAGAACAAAGCAGCAGATGCTATGGCTACAATAGGCTCTCTCCTTGACATACCAAGCAATTTTCCTCAGTTGGAATTCCTAATAGAGCAATTATTGGTCCCTTCCTATGACATTTCAGAGTCATAGATGGTTTGTAAACTTGTTGGTCCCAACTCTCCCTGGTGTTAGGATATTTATGACTACCTAAAATCTCAAACCCTTCCACCGAACCTATCCAATAACCAAAGGAAGTCCTTCATCCAAAAATCCACAAGGTATGCCATCGTCAATGACACCCTTTCTCGCCATAGCTTTGATGACACCCTCCTTAGATGTCTCGACACCAACGAAGCACATACGACCTTATGCAAAGTACATGATGGTATATGCGGGTCTCATTCGAGTGGTCCTACTCTAGCCAAGAAAGTAACGAGACTTGGGTATTATTGGCCGACCATTGAAAAGGATGCAATAGAATATGTCAGGACTTGTCACAAATGTCAGATTCATAGTGATTTGATCCATGCTCTAGCACAGGAACTTCGACCGATCACTTCTCCTTGGCCCTTCGCTCAATGGGGACTCGACCTCGTGGGTAAGATTCATCCAACCTCGTCCAACGGCCACAAATTTATCATCACTGCCACTAAGTATTTTACGAAGTGGATCGAAGCCATCCCTTTGACATACATAACCAGCAAGAAAATATCCAAATTCATTCTTAACTACATCATTTTCTGGTATGGCCTTCCGCAATCCATCATCACTAACAACGGACGTCCGTTTAAAAACCAAGACATTCAGGAGTTATGTGAGCGATTTCACATCCAACACCATTTTCATCTTTGTACTACCCATAAGGAAGCGGTCAAGCTGAGGCATCAAATAAAACCATTGTCAAAATCCTCAAAAAGACTGTCAACTTGACGCTAGCCGTGATTGGCACATACAACTCAACCCGGCTCTGTGGGATTACCAATCTAGCATTCGTACACCTACAGGGGCCACTCCATTTTCCTTAGTCTTTGGCGCTGAGGCCATCTTGCCCATTGAGGTTGAAATTCCTTCGTTATGAGTCTCCCTGAAGGGTTTAACTGATGAAGAGTATAGACAATCACACTTGTACGAGCTGGAAATGCTAGAAGAAAGAAGGAAAAATTCACTGAACCATCTTCAGGCATATCAGAACCTTCTTTGTCATAGCTACAATAAGAAGGTTATGGTTAGGAAATTTAACATTGGCGACCTAGTTCTCATGCAAAACCCCAAGAACCAAGCTGACAGAGAAAAGCTGAGAAAGTTTGAACCAAACTGGTTGGGTCCCTACATTATCATATCTTCTTTCGGTTCTGAAGCTTATCAACTGGCCATGCCAGATGGAGAACAACTGACAGAGCCCATCAACAATTTACATCTCTGAAGGTTCTACGCATAACATCAGGGGATTGAGCTGAAAACTGTAAAATATAAAAAAAAAATTGAAAAATGATAAAAAATTGTTGCCTTGATGAAAACCTGGCAAACAGGCATCTTGGAAACACCAAAAAATGAGAAAGAGGAAAAAAATAGTAAAGAGAAAAATGATTCGTCCAATAGTGAAAACCTGGAAAACAAGCGCCATGCGTAATCAATCATTGCTCTGCCATCTACTGTCACTTTGTCTGCCTTGGCCTAGGATGAAAGGTATTTTTTCCATTATCACGCAAATCGCCACCACATTCTACCCTACATGTCATAGTGTATAAACGATTGGCATCAAGTCCTGACGACTGTCCACCTGGTACACCAGCAGCATCCTCTCCATGTCCCTTAAAAATGGCTAAGTCTTGGACCTGACTGGGGGCAAAATTTTTATCATGCAACTACAGTGGATGTCACACATGGTTTCAGCAATTGGAAAAAAGTCCTAAAAAAAGACAAAAACATGGTAAAAAGTCCTGAAAAAAGACAAAAACATTGGCAAAAGTCCCGAAAAAAAAAAGACCAAAAAATTCAAAAAAGTCCCAAAAGACCAAAAATTCACAAAAAGTCCTAAAAAGACCAAAAACATCACAAAATGTCCTGAAGAAAGACCAAAAACATTATAAAATGTCCTGAAGAAAGACCTAAAAATCATAAAACGTCCTGAAGAAAAACACAAAAAACATCCAAATCAATGTCAAAATCCTAAAAATGGAGTCAAATTCAATCATGTCAGTCAGTCCATTTCATTGTCTGAACTACGTTGTCTCTGCGCATTTGCTACATAGGCAAGACTCACATTTGAGTCCTTGAGACATTAGGTCAGTCCATTTAGGTTTGTCAAAATAAAATTATGGCACATTCTTTGGTCATAATTACAAAGTCATTGGTCGTGTCGAACTACGAGGTCTCTGAGTGTATGACGTAGGCAAGGCCATCTGTCGATGAGCCCTCGAGGCCGCACTAAGTCAGTCCATTAGGGTTCATTGCACTACACTGGAAAACACGTCAAAATGTCTTCAAGGCAAAGTGAATCATTCTCGAATGGGTAAACTCCTAAAAACAACTCATGGCAATAAGTTATTTCAATATGACAATCTCATCAACAGGTCAATCATATCATCATGACAATATCGGCATATAGTCAAACACAAGTCAAACTCGGTCAAAGCAAGTCAAATCATCATAACCTGTCAAACTGTCAACTTTAGGGTAATCTTCAGATGTGTCCTTCTGAAAGATAGTTTCGGTCATTCATGCCTTAGGAGGTGTCCTTCCTAGGCATCGTCACTGTCATTCGACATTTCAAGGGATCCTCTTGGCATCTAAGGATCACTCCTCTTAACATTAGTTTTCTTCAGATGTGTCCTTCTGAAGAACCAACTCTGTCATCTATGCCTTAGGATGGGTCCTTCCTAGGCATCGTCATCATTTCGAGGGATCCCTTTCAACTGTTAGGGATCAAATCCTCTCGACATCAACATTATTCAGGATGTGCCCTTCCTGAATTTGGCAATTTTTTACATTTTTCATCAGAGCATTATCAAAGTTTTGACACTCTGGCATCTCATCATCATCAAACCTGACTTCTTAACATCAGAACAATGAATATCCAGACACACTTGACAAACACTTGACACTTGTCTCTTTGGTTTTTATCATGTTATTAGTTTTTCAGTGAGATCCCAATAACAGGATTTAGAGAAGCAACGACATATCATGACGATTGACACGCATGACTACTAGTTTCTCAGCGAGGTCCTGATACGGGGATTTAGAAAAATAGCGACATATCATGGTAAGGGCTCTATTTTTGTATTTCGACAATCATGCCGCTAGTTTCTCAAGGATGTCCTGGAAACAGGATTTAGAGAAGTAACGACGTTTCATGAATTTTCCTTGTCTTTTTCTGCTTGTGGTTGATTATGACAAAAAGACTGGGGCAATCATGCTCTTAGTATGAGTCATGATCATCCTTGTCTGCGACTGCTTGTCTTACGTGATGGTACGACCTTGCACACCTTGATCTATGTCATATCATGGTGTTTGTTGGTCATTACAACAGTCTGGCCAATGATGATTAAGAGCAATAAATATTAAAGTCCTACAGTAAAGCTTTGAAGGATTTGGTCTAGGAATTAACATGCATCTCCTTTGGTCTGGTCATCTTCTCTTCTTCGGTCTGGTCATCTTCTCTTCTTTAGTCTGGTCACCTTCTCTCGTCCATCTCACGATGATATCATGTGATATCCAAAAACATAAATGCATCCATGATCATATAAACATTGCATTAGGTCCAAACATACATCATCCATAGCATTAAATCATATAAATAATCATAAGAATTCCATTAACATAACCATCAACATTGCATCCATTTACTAAATACATTATACACATCATTGTCATCATCATCTCATATAGGTAAGCATTGCATCATCATGGCATCAAAATTATAAATAAGCATCATAGGACATACATGATACCTCATAAATCAACATCATACATCACATATATCATAATGCATTAAATCAAAGAACATCACATAACACACATGTAGGCCGCATCAAAACTACATCATCATATAATATCATCTCAAAAATGTACAATGTCACAGGATAAAGTCAAGAGATATCCCAAAATGGAGCTCACAGGCTCAATAATATATACATAGTGTGTCATAATAACAAAAATGCCCCTAGGGTAGACTCTCATCATCCCCTCATGGTGAAGAATGTGGCGGCTGCAACTCTGAAACTGGCACTAAAACGATAGGCGGACCTGTGTCAACCTCTTCTTGTGCCACTAATGGAACTAAGAATGAAGGCGTCATCTCCACAGTAACAGACACCTGTGACGTCACTGCGGCCTAACTCTGAGAAGCTGAAGGATCTACCACTGGTGGCTGTCCCTATACCAACCTCTGCACTGAACCAGTTGACCCATGACTATGGCTTGAATGGTGACTCGGGGTGTGTCGATGTGAGTGATGTGACCTATGCCCTGATGTGTGCCCTATCGAGGTAGACCCTCCGGCACTCGTGTGACTCCTACTGCCACTGGCACTGCTTGATCTATGGCCACTACTTGTCCTCGTCTGTGACCGTGACAAGGCAGGATCTCGTCGCTCAGGTGGCACTGCCTGCTCATATAATGTCCTGTACTATCCCAATCTCGTGCTCACCCTAGACAACTCGAGAGCCATATCCCCTACAGGCCCTATACATAATGTCGCAAACTGTGTACACCACTGAGCAGAGTCCTGCTGGCGGATCACTGCCTGATCCCACTCTACCCGAGCTACCTCTTACTCTGACTGCAATGATCTAACCTGGGCCATGCTCTCATCCAATCTCCACTGTAAATCAGCCACCCTCTGATCTGTCATGGCATCCTGGGGCAATCCTGAGGAGGATGGTATCTCCTCCTCTCCCTCCACCATCCTCCATCTAAGGAGTCTCTTGGCCTCATCCATGGCATCATCCTCATCATCATCGTCGTTGACCACATCCTCTTCCACCACCACGTCCTCCTCCTGTCTCCCCACCTCCACGTCCTCCTCATGTCTCTCCTCCTCGGCCACATCCTATGTATGTCTCTCCTCCTTGGCCACATCCTCCTCCTTTCTCTCCACATCTACCTCCTCCTCCTGTCTCCCCACCTCCACCTCCTCCCATCTCTCCTCACCCTCTTTTTCTTGTCGGGGTTGCTCCTCTCTCTCCCCCTCCTCGCCAACCTCAGGGATAGCATCTAATGCTACCCTCACCACACGTGGGTGCACCCTCCAGGCCTGTCTCTGACCATCTTGCTGTCGCCTCCGGTCATCTCCGCCATCATCTCCATCCCTGCCTCCATCCCTGCCTTCGACCCTGCCTCCATCCCTGCCTCTGCCCCTGTCACTACCTCTTACTCCCCATCTAGCCCTCGGCACATGAGGTATCACTGACCACCTATCCATAGGTGTTGGCCCATCAAGATCTGTCAATGGCACTGGTATGTGTGCCTGCCACCATAAATCGTAGTCCGTTGTGGTCCCGAGATCGGCTATTCCACCCCCCATCCCCATGCTTGGGCTCCTAGCCCATCAATCTGCTACTCTACGAAGGCCACTAGAATGGCTGGTCCCCAAGCATACACTCTGGATGACCGGGCATACTCGGTTGTCCCTGTAGGTACACCCTGTTGCTCTTTGAATTGCCTGAGGACACACTGCGGAAAATACATCTTGATAATCAGTGAGGTCTGCACGGTCCTCCCAATCAAATATATGTACTGTCTGCAAAGGCTCAAGTGGCCGTCCTCATCATTCCACTGCTTGAAGTCTCTATATGGTCTCTAGATAAAGGACACCATTGTGTCAATCCCGTGCCCCCACCAATCGGTCTCGCCCATCCGGGTCTGCTGTAAAGCACCTGTGTAGTAATAAGCATAGGGCATCCCCTCGACCAGCTGTGGTCTGTCAATTGGTGGACGAAATATGGCTATGTGCTCCCAAGCCCAAATCATCATCAGAGTAGTCCCACAGCAGATACTCTCTGCCCTCTTGTAAGCAACATCATGCAACTGATGATAGAGTGTCCCCAGTAAACAAGGACCCCAAGCATAAATTGTCCTGTCATGTCTCATACCAACCAAGACGTCTCCCTAGCTAATAGGGAATCTGTGACCCCGACGGTTAGGAATCAAAATACCTCCAATCAAGGTCGCAAGGAATGCATCAAAGTGCCCATAGTGCTCCGCCATGAACTCCCACTGGATCTCATATCCCTGGATGCCCAGTCTTGCACCCTCATCTCGATAGTACGCTCGGAAATTCTACTCACCATGGTGAGGGTCGTAGACGATCCGCTCCCCTCGGATCGGCACTCGCAAAATCCGGTACACATCCTCCAACGTGATGGTCGCCTCACCTGTCGGCAGGTGGAAGGAGCAGGTCTCCGAATGCCACTGCTCACACAGCACAGTCAGTAGTCCCCTATTCGCCTGAATGGCGGGCATATAAGTAACATAGAACAAACCCAGTCGCATCAACCAGCGTCGCTCTCGCAGGCTCAACTGGTCAGCAAACCGAAATGTTGTCAGTCTGCTCTCTCGTGTGTAAATCGGGGCAAGCTGCCTTTGCACAAAGCCAAACAAGTCGTCAGTACCTTTTGCACAAGCTTTCAGTATTATCAAAAGCATTTAAAGTTACACAAACATCAAAATCAGCCCTGGTCAAAGTCAAAATCAAATGCGTCACATTGACCACAAGTGCGTCGCAAAGCATCAATTGCGTCGTTTCATACTTCAAATGTGTTGCAAAATGGCAATTGTGTCGTTTCATTGCTCAAATGTGTTGCGTTAGAGCATTTGCGTCACGAAATTTGACACTTGCGTCGCATAAACGCGAATGCATCGCTTAATCGTGATTGTGTGGCGGAAACGGGCGAATGCGTCACAATTTTACGATTGTGGCTTTCTAATTGGCAATTGCGACCCAGAAAGGCATTTGCATCACAATTTTTGGAAAATGTGGTGCAAAACCTCGGTCTCCTCTAATTTGGTGTTGCGCTTGTGTCGCGACGCATCAAATGCATCCAACGCACAGGCGAATGCGGCTTACGCGAACGCATATGCGTCACAGCGCATTCGTTATTCACCCTAGAAACCTAATTATGACACACAACGAAAAAATTACAAAGGAGGATGGGGGTACATACCGCTGGCTCTGAGCCCTCTGGCAGCCTGAATGTCCGCACGATCTCGCCGCGATGCTCGGTCATTGGAATCACCATCCTCGCTGCTGTCCTTTTCACTCTGACCTCTCGAAATTCGCAAAGTAAATAGTGAGAATGAATTGACTTTTACCCCTATGTCAACCTATTTATAAAGTCAAAATGGAATTTGTCAACTAGGTTATAATTGGAGACTCATTTGACCAACTTTGACCACCCCATTGGCTGTCTTAAACATGTCAGAATTCAAAATCGTCTGCGCCATTGTTTTTCTGGTCATCGAATTGACTTATCGGGACCCTTTCCAATTTTTTCTACCGCCGACCCAAAATTTGAAAAAATTCCCAATGGGGCATCGATACTCCATACCTTCACTGGGGCATGACTTTGACTAATTTTCTTTGTCACAATGCGACACGCGACATTATGACAAAAACGGGAAAAATGTAGACACCTAAAAATGACCTAGGCCTGCAAGCTTCATTTTTACCACTTTCGTCTTAGCATAATCATGACATTTAATTATGTCTTTGATCCACATTCGACTATTGATTAAATAATTCATAATTATTTAATCAATTCATGTCCTTTTATTCTTCATGATTATTAAATAAATAAATCTTATTTATTTATTAAACACGTCATTAATTGTCTAAGTCTTCCCTTAATTAAATAAATTTCTTAATTTATTTAATTACCTTCTATTCACTTTATTCTTCCTGATTATTAAATAAATAAGTTTTTATTTATTTATTTAATATGTAACTAATTGTCATAATTAAATGAATGAATTAATTTATTTAATTATTAGTCTTATCTCCTAAATTAAATAATTAAATTTAATTATTTAATTGCCAAATTTGATATTCTTCTCATTTTAAATAAATTAAATTATTTAAAATGTCATCTCATTCTTAACTGTCGGCTCATTATGGTAAATAATCCGAAAAATTGATTATTTATTATTTCACAAAATTCACATTTGGAATTAATTTAATTCCAAAACGGTAACTTTCCTCCGAGAATCAAGTGATCGGGCAGGTTCTTGACCCTTCCAAAATTGATCTTCAGTCCAGTCTTTATCTTCTTCATTTTCAAAAATCTTTATTTTCGAATTAATTTCCTCATTTATTTTCCACTGCTGATTCGATTATCTGAGATGACATCTTGACCGCTCGATTAATGATTTTGCCCTAACCCTAATTAGGGATTCTCAAATTTAATCTGGACCTCCGGTTTTAGGTTTTGGTCAGAATTCAATCTCACTTGTCCATTCAAAATGAAATTTTCTATAAAATGTCATTTTCCTCTCATTTCTCGATTACACATACACACATACACTTTATGCACTTTCGCACTTGCACGCTAAAGATTTTTCATAGCAATTGTTAGCATATTTCATTGAGTCTTGGCATCTTTAGGCATAGACATTCTTAGTCATTTAGGCATAGGCTTTAGAGATGTGATCAAATCCTTCAAAGCTTGGTGTAGGACTTCGTCAAGGTTTGCTTGCACAACGAATCTGAGGGCAACACATCAACCAGCAAGTAAGAAGGTACTATGGAGGTAATCATGGAAAATTCAATTTATAGGTATAACTATTTTATTGTTTAATTTCCTTTGTACTCGATAGGTCTTTGGGTTTCTTTGTCTCTATTTATGGCTAACACTCCTAACCTAATCTTAAACCTAAAATAAATCCTCAGTTACAGTATGATTTTGAAAAAAGAAGCCAACTAAGTAGAGTTATCAACGTTCTTCATAAATCATAAGAATTTGTTTAGTACACTAGCCATTTTGATGTCTTCTTGCAGTCTCAAACATTATTTTGTATCATTGTTACATTGGTCTTGACATTGGTAGCTTAATATAGCTCCACAATACAAAATTTGGTTTACCTGTGCAGTGCAACAATGGCATAGGCAGATTTTTCTTTCAAAGAACCAAAGGGTGAGTGCACAATTGAAGCGTATAAACACATCTTTTTGTAATATCAAGGATACTTTTTGAAACTTCCAAGCATTGCTAATCTAAAAGGAAAAGTCTTATGTACATATCCTTTGTTTAATTTAGTTGTTCTGATCAAAGGATTAAATATATTTGAGTCTTTTTATCAATCATTTCATAGAATACCAATTGAAAACATGTTTTTTTTCTTTTAGATAAATTTGTTTACCATCAATCAATTAATTTATTCAAGACAAACCATGAAGGACAACAATGATCAATGCTATGGCTTGTTGTGCAGTTTTTGTACACACGCCCCACTTGGAGTAGGGACCCTCTTTCCGGATGTCTTTTAACCTTTGGTTTCATTGGATTTACCATTTTAGGGTCTTGACATGTTGATCTTGCTGGCTTTGACCTTGCCTTGAGGTTTGAATTGATTGAAATTGGGTTTTAAGCCAGGTCCAGGTTTTCAACTGGATCCGAAATTTTCCAGCTCTGGCGGATTTTCCCGGACCCTGATTCCTTATCCGTTTCTAACAGGATTCTCCGATTCCGGGTTTCTACCTGACTTCAGGATTTTCCGGTCCTGGCGGATTTTCCCGGTCTGCTCTAAAATCCCGATCTTCCTCATTTCCCCGGTTTCTGCATTTCCGCGAAATCTATGTTTCCGTGCATCCTGGGATTTTCCAAAATTTTGTTCTGGGCTCGGGTTCCCGGACTTGTCAGAAATGTCTTATTGTGCATTAATTGTCGACGTACTTTTGTTCATACGGGTATAAGGGCGGATTTAGGGCATTTTCAGTGCCATTCTAACTTCATTGCTCCCTTGCTGATTTCTCTGGCGATTAAGTTTTCCCTTTGAGCTTTGAGAATCGATCTTGATTCGTTTGCGTGAGGATTGCTTGAGCGCCGGTGTCAGTGGTTTTCATCGCTTGGACGTGTTTGCTACGTGGTCAACTTTTCGGGCTCGAATTTCTTCCGCATCGATCCATGGTATGTTATCACTGCCCTTCCGTTTGCTTGCGTGGTGATTGAGGGTTTCTGCATTGGATATTGTTGGTTTTGGGTCGGCCCTTGATTGATTTTGATTTCATATTTGTAGAGTAGAGGTTTGACCCGTCTTTTGTTATAGAACCCTGTTTCACGTGCCCTATGAGCTCTATTTATCCATGGGACGGCGTGTGCATCCATTAGACCGGGTCCTGGGTTAGATTGCTTGCTTTTTAGTGCGAAATTCGCTATTGTGCGAAGTTAGGGTTTTCCTCGGTGTTCGGCCCAGAATGAAGGTTTCATCTTGCTTGAGCGATTTTGTCCCTGTATCACGTTGACTTCCCATCCTGTAATGATTCGAGTGCTTTAGGTAAATCTTTAGCTGATACTTTAAACCTTAAAGCTTGCTCTGGTTTTAATGGCGGAGGTCGGGTTATTCAGATTAGGGCATCATTATTTTGATATAGGGATTCATCCTTTGAGAGTTTTGAGGGTCAGAAATCCTTTGCGTCTTGAGTTTTTTTTATTATTGTCAGTTTTGAAACCATTAGAACTAAGGAAGGGAAGATCCCGTGGTCGTTTGAATTTTGGGTCGCGTTTCGCCGTTTTTCGGGTTTCCGAGGTCGTCGCGGAATTCCGCTGCTTCCGGATTTTCCCGGTTTTGGCTTACTTCGCGGACCGGGGTAATTTCCGGAACATTCTAAGCTGTCCGCGAAAATCCTTTCCATCCGGATTTTTCCGGATTTCCTGTCTGGTGGTGTCCTTTTTTAATGTTTTGATGATAGGATTAATGGAATGATTTGTTTAATGTTTATTTCTTGATTGCCAATGAGTGAATTCCATGATTATCTTCTGATTTTTCATCTGCACTAATGATTTATCTGACTAATAATGCTTTGGCAGTAGGAATCCGTCTAGGTCGGATTTCTCCAAAATTCTGCCCCGACGGTATTTTCCCGGTTTGCATGGTTTTCCCGGATTATCCTATTTCTCCGGATCTTAAAGGATTAGCAGTTGACAGTGGATTTTGATGGATTTGTATGATTTGTGCTAACTTTTTGGATTGAAATATGAACAACAATTGAATACTAATGATGATTTTTGGATGTGCAGGCCGAATCAGGCAAGGCAACTGCTGGAAAGTCTAAGGGTGGCGCAGGGGTGTCGTCCATTTCTGAGATTGAACGATTGAGACTAGACATGAAGAACCAGCTCCCCGAAAGCAAAGTGTCTTTTGTGTGGGCTAACGTATCTGACACTAATGTTGGTGCCTGGCGATATGAGGAGTTCAAGCAGAGAACGGCAGAGAAGGACTTGTCAGCCCTGAGGCAAGGGATGATGAACTCCGGATTGGTGCATGTGGCAGGTTTCCCTCTGGCGGTCCAGTGTTACGAGTTAATCTTGGAATGTGCTAGACAATATGATTTTGATACACAGCGGGTGGTTAGCACCGAGGGAAGGGTCTTGGCCAACTTCAGTCCAGCCTCTATTGCACAAGCTTTCAGCATGCCGAATCTTCCTTCAGTGTGTGCCTTGAATATTGACACTGCTAGGACCTATTATGAGAATGAGCCGGTCAAGGCTCAATAGATAATTAATTCGTGGCTAGAGAAGCCAAAATCCCATCATTCGAAGTTGCCCAAGCAGCTGCACAGGGTTAAGTTTAGGTCAGATGTATATGATGCCATCACACTTCTGAGCAGAGTGGCCAGATTGAAAAGTGCAGGTGTATTGGAGAGTTGGATGGTCCATGTGATCACCAAAATTGGGCAGGGGACCAACTATCACTGGGCAGGACTCATCAGTGCTGAGATTGATAGACAATTGAGGAATGTTCTGGAGGCAAAGAAATTCACTATGTCCTCATATGTAATGTATGTGTTGGCCATCTCCTACCCATACAAAGGTTTAAACCCGCAGGGAACAGTAGGACAGGATATAATCTATGAGGTTTATCCGGAGTTGCATCTGGGGCACAAAGATTACAGAAGGGCCAATGATGCATTCACGATGCATATCACCCGGACACTCCAGAATGCTGAGCACCTTAGATTGTCCGATGGAGCCAAAGGGATAATAAAGAACTATGGAGCCTGGTTCATCCAGTTCCCTACCTTCACCTACCTCAGGATTGATGGATGCTCGGTTGCCCCTTACAGGTTACCCCGGTATCCTACTGACCATATTGTGCTATTGGAAGTTGTGAGACAAATCGGTGAATTTGATGCTGTGGTGAAGAGGGAGAAGCACAAGACAGGCTTCGGAGGAGACTTCCCTCTCGAGATTGGTGTGGCAGAGATGTGCCCCTCTATTCAATCAGCCCATACTACAGGGGAAGAATTGGCAGCATATGGTTTCTCCTTCTATTCTAAAAGGATGAATTTTGATATAACAGGAGAAGCGCAAAAGAAAGCCACCAGGGAGTACAGGCACAAAGATGACTTGGAAGATTATTGGGTCAATATCAAGGACGACCTTGATGCGAGAAAGAAGAGATACTCCAGGCTCCCTATGGAGGGTATTAGGCAATACAACGTCAAGTTAATCCCAGATCAATTGGATGATGACGGAAATCTGGTGTAGGACCATGCCTATGAGGCAGTGAAAAACAAGCCAGCCGGGGATATTAACTGGAATGAGGATGAGATTACAGAATTGGAGGACCTAATGGCTCCTGTAATGAAATTCACTCTTTCTTGGGTGAAACATAAAATTTGGGAATTGGAGAATGCAAAGATAGCTTGCACCTTCGAATTGATGGGGAATCTCAACCCCATGTTGACTTCTGAGGAATCCGGGGAAGATGACCCCAAAGGGAAAACAGTGAAGACCTCACCGTTCAAGATCAAGGTTAGAGGTCCCAAGGGAGCTGAACCTGAAACAAAGAGGAAACCGAAAGGGAAGCGAAGGTGGAAGACCTTGACAATTAGCAAGTCCTCTGATGAGGAGGAGGTGGAGAAAGCAGAAGAGGAGGATGCTCCTCCACCACCTAAGAAGACAAGAGCCACAAGGACTGCAAAGAAGAAAGATCAGGCTGCTTCGAGTGATGAGCCTCCAATTGTCGATGTGGAGAGTTCCGGAGGAGAGAAAACAAAATTTTATACGAGGAAATCAAGAACTCCCTCTCCCAAGGATGCTGCACAACAGAAGGACTCTTCCCCAAAGCTACCAGTTGAGGAGCCATCCAAGTCTGTTTCCCCTTCACCGAGCATACCTGAACCGGGAAATCCCGGTGAACATAAAACTAGCGGGGAAGCAGAACCATTTAAGGAGGGGACACTTTTCAGTGAAGCTACAGAACTTGAAGTTGAGACAGAGGAAAGACATACTTCTCCGTTGGTGCAGTATGAGGATTCCCCGGAAAGTGACAGAGGTCGCGGATCACCTGAGCCAGAGGAAAATATCCCTGCTAGAACTCCATAACCGATGCTTCCAGAGTTAGGATTTGAAGAGGCCGACCAAGGTAGGCAGCTTCCGGAGAAAGAAGATGATAAAGCAATTGCAGAAGAAGAAAAGGTGACAGAAGAGCCGGAAGATGCCAGGACAGAAGAAATACGGACTGACCCTGTAGCCCCGGACTGGCTGGAGAAGGAACTTGCAAGGAAGAAGCAAGTGATTGTTGAAGATACTCCCTTGGACTGGGATGAGATGTTGTCAAAAATCAGCAAAGGAAAGAAAAAGAAAGCTACCAAGGTGATCTCAAGGGTGGAAAGGGATGAAACACACAACAAGGTAGTCCACATCGCCACTCCTGCCGCAAATAAAGTGAGAGAGGATATTACAAGCCAAGATTATGATGTGCAAACGATTAACCTTGGGCCTGCATCCGTGGAGCAGGATATTGAGGAGTTTGAGGGGTCTAGTGCGGTGATTGTTGACAGATTGAAGAGGGAGACTCAGACTAAACGTGAACTGAAGAGGGAAAATGAAAGGTTAAGGAAATGTTTGGGGGAGGTCATGAAACCTTTGCAGTCTCTCCACCCTTCTTCCTCTGCCACTCCTGGTTTTCTGCCTAAGGAAACAATCTCCGGGATCGAAAAGATGAAGGCCTCAGCTCAAGCTACCATAGATTGGTTGGTGGATGTCCAAACAAAAGGGAATAATACTATTAGGGAGATTTTATCTGTAGGAAAGGATGCAGTCTGAGCGAAGGAGCTGTTAGAGCATATCTTGTCTCAGGATAAGGATGATATGGACCTCCTGTTGCAGAAATCGAAGGTTATCCTGCGGCATGGCAAAGAGCAATTGGCTAAGGATGGAATCCTTCCTTCCCCCAGGTTGGATGAGCCGTGGGAATGGTTCGAGGCACTGCAGATCAGGCAGAAGGCTCTGAGGAAGATACAGAAATGAAGGAAGTCAATTGACGGTGAGCTTACTGCGGTCTATGATGGATGCATTGCCTTCTTTGAGGTAATGACAGGTTGGAAGAAGATAGCTCCCAAGTATCTGAGCTTGGAACAATTGAAGGAGTGGTGGCATGAAATTTATGCCCCGGATTCTGATGGAGCTGTCACCGGCCACCTACTTGATGATGCAGCCACCTACATGGCGGTGATGGATAAATATATGGCCAGTAGGGAAGATTGGAACAAGACTGTTGAGCGGTCCAAGGAAGAAATCGACTCAATTAAATGCCGACTTAGGATTTTGCCTTTGCCACCTGTTGCCGAGTTGGACGGAATGTTCTTGAGGGTTCAGGGGCCATCGGTTCAGAGGAAAGATAAGGGAGGTGGCAGTTAGTGCTCATTTCAATATTTGTGCTTCCCTATTATCATAGGGCATGCATTGGACCGGACTTCATTGGGGATTGTGTCAAAGCCGACCTTGATGGTGGAGGGCATTTAATGTGTGCCTTGGTTTAATTTTCCTTCCTTGGCCGACCTGTTTTGGGCGGTTTCTTTTATTTTGTAAAATGTTTGGCTGGGCCAACATACCTTGGGATTTGCTATTAATAGGAATTCTTGCCTCATTGTAAAGGGTTAGACATTAGCAAGAAGACATTAGACATTAAAGAGCAAGAGTCAGAGTATTTTAATTTTCTTGAAGTAAATATTGCATCAGAACAGTCGAATTGTTGCAGCATTTTGGTGATTAATACAATTGAAGACATTGTGGTTTTCCTGGTGCAATCTCTTGTGTTATTCCATCTTGCATGGTTCCTTTGTTCTATCTTTTAAATTGCTTTAAGACTTAGGGTTTGGTATTCAGAAATAAATTAGTTTCAGTTGGATAAATGATGTTTATGATTTCATATTTGGAATGTTTGTAGCTATCTCTGGTCTATACTCCCAGTAACTATCTGATTGTAGTAGGCTGGTAAAGTCAACCTGGACCGTATATTCAATGTGCTTAAGTTCGATTGTAGATGAATGTCTATGATTTGAAAATCTGTATTCCTCAGAAGATTGCACCGTTCTTGTAAGATTGCATTGTGGGTCGAACAAGAACTGGTTATTTGAGATAGGTCCATTCCAGATATATGTCATTGACATTGCTTATCCTAGCAGTAGTTTAGATCTTATCACTTCCTTGCATCCCTATCTTTTGCTGTTTCTTTATTATTCAGTTAGATTTAGGATTTGAGATCATCATATTGTCAGATCTGATAAGTTGAAAGATACAGTTTGCTTGTAGTAAGGTCCGATTGTGATTACCAGCATTTCACATTTTATCTGAGCTGTTTATGCACTGTTATGACCTAACACCCGAGAGACCTTGGGGTGATTTTCAGTGATTTATTGTTGAGGATTACCTTTCAAGAGAGATAGAATATTGTATTAAATGTCTGAGTTGTTGCTGTGAGAAAACACCATCAACAGATTTGCTAGAAGGAGGGCCTGAATGAGCACACTGGATCGTTTCTTGAACGCCATCTCTCCAGAAAGGTTTAGGAGAAATACCAGATCTACCGCAGGAGAGGAAGATTTAGAGGAGCTACAGTTCCCCACTAGGTCAAGAAGGACTCGAGAAAGGGGAGAATCATCATCACCCATCCCTTCACCCGCATCATCCAGATCTTTACACTCAGAGGCTGAAGCCATACCCATCCCTGAAGCAGTTCCCATTCAGCAACCTCAGCCTGTTGTTAACCAACCACAACCACCTACCCCACTTCTACCAATGGCTTTCCTCGCTAATAATCCATCACCATTGTTCTTTCAGGCTTACAATGTAATGCCCAAAAACCCTGAGCATTTTTGTTCAAAATTCCATGCCAATGACCCAAATAGGACTGCAGAAGAACATGTGAGGATTTTCCAAACTTGTCTCAAGGACAGAGGAATTGTCCATGAGGATGTCGCCTGCAGGTTGTTTCCTTACTCACTAGGAGAAGAATCCTTTTACTGGTACAACCATCTCCCTGCTGGTTCAATTCTTAATTGGAATGATCTGGAAACTACCTTTTTACAGAAGTTTTGAATACCCATTAGTGCCAACGAGTTATACCTGCAATTCATCAAAGTCAAGAGAGAGGTCAACGAGCCAATATCCAGTTTCAATAATAGGTTTCACCGTGCATATACCAGATTGCAAGACCCATATGTTTTAGATGATGATACTGCCCTGGGAGTCTATTATGAAGCTCTGGATAGCTTAACAGCAACTTTTCTGAAATGGAGGCCGAATCCTCCAGGAACCCTAACTGATGCTTATACAGAGGCTGTCAAGCTTAGTACAGATTTGAGACAACACTTGACTGGACCGCTGCCCTCTTTAGGACCAGTTGCGGATCCTGGCCAGGTTCAACCAGTAAATCAGGCACTTACCAATCACACTCCAATCATGAACCCAGTTCCTCAATTACCCATGGTACCACACCCTAGTCATCCCATGAGCCAAGTCTCCCCCATGACAAACTTCCCACAACAGCAGGTTAACCAGCCCATGTATCAGCCGCAGCCAAATAGTTTCCCTGCTTATCTACAAAATTCTGAAGCATTACATCAGTCTATGGGATCTGCTACAATGTCTATCCCTCCTCATAGTAACCCAAGCCGGCCCCCTTTTGTAGACTCTAATAAAGAAAGGATCGATGAAATGGCTGAGCAGATAAAGAAGCTAAACCTAGAGGTGACTTACCTCAGGAATCAAAATAGTCAATTACAAGCTACTCAGAAAGGCATGCAGTCCAATCAGAACAGAGAGTTTTCACAAGGCCAGAACTTTGACAGGGGACAACGTAATGACAGGGGATTCTATAATGATAGAGGATACAATCAGGATAGGGGTTACAACAATGATAGAGGGTTCAATAATGAAAGGAGGCATAATTTTGATAGAAGTCAAGGTAGTGGATCTAGATTTGATAAGAGGCAATCGCAAGGGCATAATAGAACCTGGAATACAGGACCTAACAACGGAGGAGTCCCTACCCCATTAGATCAGCCTACTAATCAGATTGTCAATCAATCTGCAAACCAGCCGGTCAGTCAAGACAAACCTCCTAACGGTGTATATCTAGCTGAAGCAGCCCTATCAGGATGGTGCAGGCTTCATAAGACAAGTCAGCATTCGGAATTGGAATGTCCAGAGTTCCAAACTGCTGCCTCTATTTTTCAATATGAGGTAGAGAACAATGTAAATGGACAGGAGATTGTTCCTTCCAACTCATATGATTCTCCTGTGCTGGTGTTAAATCATGCTCCTTTTCCAGCCAGCAAGGAAAATGTACCAGAAGAACCTGATTCCCAAGAAGATGAAACAGATCAGATTTGTAATGGGGACGAAGTAGCTCAGTTGTTTAATGAAGATACAATGAATGATAATGGCCCTCTCGATCAGGAGGAAGCTTATGTTGAGGAAGTTCAGATGTTTCAGAGACAAGGATTGATAGATATGCCTCATAGACGTCCACAGCCTGGAGGACCTTTCACCACTTCCATTCCTCCCAACAACTTCAGTACTCCTCCAGATCCTAATGCTAGTAACAACCCGTCTTATCCACATGTCCCCAAGCAGTATCTTTCAAAGGAGAGACAGGCTCAAACCGACCCACAGAAGGAAAGGGTTGTCCATGCTGGCAAGGATAAGGTGGAGGAATCATCTAAGGAAGTCTCTACTGATATAAGTGAGGAGCAGATGGCTTCATATGTTGCAGAGGAGTTCAAGAAACTAAAGGTAAATCTTTCTGCGTTTGAGTTGTTAAGGTTCTCTGCAATTAGGAGGGTTGTCTTAGGTACCTATGATGCAAATTCAAAGTTATTGGATAAGTCTTCTGGTGAACATGTCGGCCAAACTTCCAGTTCCCAGTCTGTGAGCGCACAAAATCAGACCCAAAATAGGACTAACATACCCCCTGAAGATAAAGGAAAAGAAAAGGATAAGACTCAAGTGGCTCAAGTAGATACTCAGCCTACCTTGTTCCAAGGGAAAATAGAAACCCCACCATTCCTGATCTCTGTTCGTATATTCGGTAAGAATTTGCATAACTGCTTGTTAGATTCTGATGCTTCCACCAATGTGATGCCCTTTGGAGTTTGTAGAGCTCTAGGAATTACACCTGTTGATTCTCAGAAGAAGGTGACTCAGTTAGATAGAACTGAAGTGAATGTGGTGGGAGAGTTAAACATGATCCAAATGCAGATAGTCTCTAATCCGAGGATTCAGCAGGTTATCAATATTCAGGTAGCTGATATTCCTGATGCGTATGGTTTGATTCTAGGAAGAGATTTTACGAAGGCTCTGAATGGTTATGTGTCCACTGATCATTCTCACATGTGGCTTCCCTGGAAAGGAGTGCCCAACCAGATCAGAATTGAGAGAGAGCCCAGAATGAAGTACATGATTACAGAATACCAAAAGACTTCAACAGAAGTTCTGATATCAGAAGTAGGAATGGGAAATTACCTGCTATCAGCTCAATATGAAGAATCAGATGCAGAAGAGGTGTTGATGCTACACTCGATGCCTATGGATGTTGAGATAGGGTCAAGCCATGTTGAAGTCTTGACAGAATCAGTTGAAGAGGAAGAAGAATCTGAGGACAGACAGATCAGCCTATTAGACAGTTTCCATGAATTCATTAAGCAGTGTATGGAGAATCAAACTCACCTGGGAAGAAGGACCAGCTTTAGGGAATTACTCTTACCAAATTGGTGTAGAGTCCATAATGCTTCTCACTCGGAGTTGGAGTGTTGTTTGTGCCAAACAGGAGTAAAACAAGTACAAAAATGCATGAATCCAACTCAGGCAGTTAAGGCAGATGAGTAGAATCTTCAAGAAGAGTGCAAAAGCCAGAAACCTGTGGTGAATGAGAAAGTCTCTAACACTGATCAACCAAAAGATAGAATGAAGAAAAATGCCCCTGCAGAATGCTGGACTCTCAAATTTGACGGATCTAAGTCCAAGCATGGTGCTGGAGCAGGGTTTGAGCTGATCAGCCCAAAGGGTAAGAATTTCTTTGCAGCCCATAGGCTCCAATTCCATTGCACAAATAATGTAGCAGAATATGAAGCATTAATTCATGGACTCCTTATAGCACTCAAGAAAAAGGTCAAGATTCTACAAGTTTTTGGAGATTCAGAGTTGGTAGTTAAACAGGTAAGGAGACAATATTCATGCCATGATAGGAGAATGACCAATTATAGACATAGAGTGTGGGACCTCATTGAGGGATTTGACGCTTTTAATATCCAACTGATCCCACGGAAGAAGAATCAAACTGCTGATTCTCTGGCTCAAGCAGCAAGCACTCTGCAGCCTCTATCTCTGTCAGGATTGAAGAAGTTTACTGTTGAATTGACTCCTGTGCCATCAGTCCCAGACAATGTGACTAACTTTCAGGTGTTTGAGGATGATAAACATATTCTTGACTTCATCACAAATACAGATGTTTTTGCTTCACAGATCATTGATGAAACAGAGCCTCAGCAAGCAGAACTGGATTTAGAAGGTGTGCTGAATCTGAAATCAAACACTATTCCCAGAGGGATGGTGCAGTTGGAATGAATTTTTGATATGGATAAGATTAGGGGTCAGGAACAAGAGTCAAAGAAGGAGTCCATCAGTGGACAGTGTGACGCTCACAATGTGGGAACTGAGGATAATATTAAGAATATTTTCATTGGCAAGGTATGCACTCCAGAAGAAAGACACGGTATAATCAAAGCCCTACACGACTTTCCAAATATAGTAGCCTGGAGTTATGAGGACTTGAAGACCTATGATACATCTATCATAACTCATACTATACCCCTGAAGCCAGATGCTAAGCCTTTCAGACAGAGACAGAGACCTATCAATGCATTACTAGAACCACTAATACAGAAGGAAGTCCAGAAATTGCTGTCTGCCAGAATCATATTCCCTGTCAGGCATTCAACATGGGTGGCAAACCTGGTTCCAGTAAGAAAAAAGAATGGAGAAATTAGGCTCTGCGTTGATTTTAGAAATCTGAACAGATCATCAGAAAAAGATAACTATCCAGTTCCCTCTTTGGACAAGGTGCTTCAAGTGGTTAATGGTTCTCAGATGATGTCCTTCCTGGACGGTTATTCAGGATACAATCAAGTGATGGTCCAGTATGAGGAAAGACACAAGACAACTTTCACAACTAAGTGGGGTAACTTTTCCTACAGGAGGATGCCATTTGGACTCATCAATGCTGGAGCTACATTCCAAAGGGCTATGGACATCGCCTTTAAGGATATTATAGGGAAATGCATCATCATTTATATGGACGACCTGACTATTTTTTCAAAGAACAGAGGGGATCATATCTCAGATCTGCACAAAGTGTTCCAAAAATGCAGAGAATTTGGCATATCCTTGAATCCCAAGAAGTGTATCTTCGGGGTAACAGAAGGAAAGCTGTTAGGGCATGTGATATCAGAGAAAGGAATTGCTATAGATCCGGAGAGAGTGGAGGCCATCCTGAAAATTCAGCCGCCTGCCAGCAAAAAGGAGATGAAGTCCTTCTTTGGTAAGATTAATTTTGTCAAAAAATTCATCACTGGATTTGTTGAAATTGTGAAGCCATTAAATGCCATGTTGAAACAAGATGCCAAGATCGAATGGACTACAGAAGCAAAGGAGGCCTTTGCAGAGATTAAGAGAGCCATTCTTGACGGTCCAGTATTGGTGAGCCCAGATTATAGCAAACCCTTTTATATCTATTCCTTTGCTTCAAACCATTCATGTGCTGGAATGCTGACTCAAAAGTCTGACGAGGGGAATGAGCATCCCATTGCTTTCATGAGTGCACCATTAAAGGATGCCGAGTTGAAATACCCAAGTGTGGAAAAGCAAGCATATGCCCTTGTTTGAGCAGTAAAGAAATTTAGGCATTATATCCTCAGAAATAAGGTGTTTGCAATTGTTCCTGATTCCGCAGTTAAGTTACTCCTGATGCAGAATGAATTAGGGGAGCGCAGAGCTAAATGGGTGACCATGTTACAAGAGTATGACATTGAGATCCAGCCTATGAAGCTAGTAAGAGGGCAGGGACTCGCCCAGACTATGGCAGAGATAGGCCCTGAATTATCTGTTCAGAACTATAATGTTGAAGAGGTTTCCCCAGACGGCTGGTATGATGATATAGTGTATTACCTGTTGAATCAACGACCTCCAGCTCACCTTAATGCAGTACAGAGGCGAGCCTTAAGGTTGAAAAGTGACGGTTTCATGTTGAAAGGAGATGTTTTGTATAAGAAGAATCATGAAGGTATTTATTTAAGGTGTCTTGGGAAACAGGAAGCTGAGAGAGTGATGAACGAGTTCCATGAGAAGTATGGTACTGGTCATGGTTCTGCAATTGCTACTGCGAATCAGATTTTGAGGGCAGGGTATTACTGGCCCACACTGTTCAAGGATGTTCATCATCATGTACGAACCTGTCACACTTGTCAGACTGCAGCAACAAGAGAAAGGTGTGCAGCACTTTCGCTCCAGTCTGTCATTGAGGTAAAACCTTTTGCTCAATGGGGTATGGATTTCATAGGCCCCATCAACCCACCATCCTCTGCAGGACACAGGTACATTCTCACCATCACTGATTACTTTACGAGATGAACTGAAGCTTTTGCTTGTAGGTAGTGTACATCAGAGGTAGTAATTGATTTTTTAGAATCTGCCATTCTCAATCGGTTTGGATGTCCTGTTGTTGTTGTGTGTGATAATGGTCCTGCCTTTGCATCTTTGAAATTCTCAAACTGGGCCTTTAATCATGGCATTGTTGTGAAGTTTGCATCTAATTATTATCCCCAGGGAAATGGCTTAGCAGAATCCTCTAATAAAAACCTGTTGACTTTCATTCATAAGTTGTTAGAGAGGAATCCAAAAGACTGGCATACCCAGCTTCGGTTTGCTCTTTGGGCAGATCGTACCAGACTTAAGTCCTCCATTGGTACATCTCCTTATCATTTAGTGTACGGTCTAGAACCATTTTTCCTTATCCAACTCAAGATCCCAACCCTACAGTTTATAAATCAGTTTTATGACGAAGGGGATAGAAGGGAGGCTAGGTTAACAGAATTATTGCACCTTGAGGAAAAACGAGACAATGCCCTTGAAAAATTTGTCAAACATCAGGGGGTAGTTAAGAGATGGTTTGATAGGAGAGCTAAAGTCAAAGCTTTCAGGATTTCTGACCTTGTCCTATACTGGGATAAACCTCATGATCAAAAAGGGAACCATGGAAAATTTGATAAATTGTGGCTGGGCCCGTATCAGATTGATGAAATACTGGGAGATAATGCCTTCCGTCTGAGGACTCTCACGGGAGAAGACATACCACTGCCTGTCAATGGGCAGTATCTGAAACATTATTTCCAGTCTTGAGCTATTCTCAGCTCTTTGCTTTGTAAATAGTTAGTTTAGGTTGCTTTGTTTAGGTTGCTTTGCTTTGCTTTGGTTAGGGTAGGTTTGCTTTGGTTTGTTTGTTTTGGTTTGCGTTGCTCTTGCTCTTGGTTCCTTTCCTTTTGGGGATCGTAGGTGCGTCTGTATGGTTATGGTGACAAAGTAGGACTAATGTTCTTATTATTTCCCTTACAAACTCCAATCATCCTTCCAGGACACCCTGGTATGAATTCTTTACCTTCTGTCATTTCTCCTTACGCTGAAGCAAAGGTTTTCTAGTCAGTCTGAACAGAAATATATGGGGGTCTTATACTTTTTAATCCTTAATATACCTGAAGTTGTAAAAGATCCTTATAAGGTCTGAACAGGTGAAAAATCCTTTTCTGCTCTAGTGCCACTGTGGTTCTCAGCCCTGAGTGTGGACTTCACTGTTCACAGGTTGAATGAAGTGAGTGAAAAGAAAAGAAATATCAGCAAAATAAAAAAGAAAGAATATATATGAAAGTCAAGAAATTTGAATTCAACTTATCAGGGGGATCTAAATATCTCTACCAGGGCTATAGACGCCTGGCTGGCAGTAGAGCTATGTCCAGGAGGATCACAGCGATAACCTCGTCGGGGCTATGGACGCCTGACTGGCAGTGAGGCTCTATCCAGGTCACTCTTAGAGTAAGAATCTTTACGTAGCCTGTTCATACCAAGTCTGGTTCTTCTTGCAACTGAGGGTAGGTAATAAATGCATGTGCACACACTTAGACCTGGGTATATGAATGTTTGAATGGCTGGGAGTTTCTTTGTTTTAACTTAGGATGGTGGCTAGGTATCTGAGTTGAAACCATGAGTTCTGGGTTCTTGATTCCAGTTTGCCATCGAAATGCTCAGGAGCATTTCCCCAGCAGAGTCGCCATTTGTTGTGCAGTTTTTGCACACACGCCCCACTTGGAGTAGGGACCCTCTTTTCGGATGTCTTTTAACCTTTGGTTTCATTGGATTTATCATTTTAGGGTCTTGACATGTTGATCTTGCTGGCTTTGACCTTGCCTTGAGGTTTGAATTGATTGAAATTGGGTTTTAAGCCAGGTCCGGGTTTTCAACTGGATCCGGGATTTTCCAGCTCTGGCGGATTTTCCCGGCCCCTGGTTCCTTGTCCGTTTCTGGCAGGATTCTCCGATTCCGGGTTTCTGCCTGACTTTAGGATTTTCCGGTCCTGGCGGATTTTCCCGGTCTCCTCTAAAATCCTGATCTTCCTCATTTCCCCGGTTTCTGCATTTCCGCGAAATCTATGTTTCCGCGCATCCTGGGATTTTCCGAAATTTCATTCTGGGCTCGGGTTCCCAGACTTGTCAGAAATGTCTTATCGTGCATTAATGGTCGACGTACCTTTGTTCAGACGGGTATAAGGGAAGATTTAGGGCATTTTCAGTGCCATTCTAACTTCATTGCTCCCTTGCTGATTGCTCTGGCGATTAAGTTTTCCCTTTGAGCTTTGAGAATCGATCTTGATTCGTTTGCGTGAGGATTGCTTGAGCGCCGGTGTCAGTGGTTTTCATCGCTTGGACGTGTTTGCTACGTGGTCAACTTTTTGGGCTCGAATTTCTTCCACATCGATCCATGGTATGTTATCATTTCCCTTCCGTTTGCTTGCATGGTGATTGAGGGTTTCTGCATTGGATATTGTTGGTTTTGGGTCGGCCCTTGATTGATTTTGATTTCATATTTGTAGAGTCGGGGTTTGACCCGTCTTTTGTTATAGAACCCTGTTTCACGTGCCCTATGAGCTCTATTTATCCATGGGACGATGTGTGCATCCATTAGACGGGGTCCTGGGTTAGATTGCTTGCTTTTTAGTGCAAAATTCGCTATTGTGCGAAGTTAGGGTTTTCCTCGGTGTTCGGCCCAGAACGAAGGTTTCATCTTGCTTGAGCGATTTTGTCCTTGTATCACGTTGACTTCCCATCTTGTGATGATTCGAGTGCTTTAGGTAAATCTTTAGCTGATACTTTAAACCTTAAAGCTTGCTCTGGTTTTAATGGCGGAGGTCGGGTTATTCAGATTAGGGCATCATTATTTTGATATAGGGATTCATCCTTTGAGAGTTTTGAGGGTCGAAAATCCTTTGCATCTTGAGTTTTGTTGATTATTGTCAGTTTCGAAACCATTAGAACTCACGAAGGGAAGATCCCGTGGTCGTTTGAATTTTGGGTCGCGTTTCGCCGTTTTTCGGGTTTCCGAGGTCGTCGAGGAATTCCGCTGCTTCCGGATTTTCCCGGTTTGGGCTTACTTCGCAGACCGGGGTAATTTCTAGAACATTCTAAGCTGTCCGTGAAAATCCGTTCCATCCAGATTTTTCCGGATTTCCTGTCTGGTGGTGTCATTTTTTAATGTTTCGATGATAGGATTAATGGAATGATTTGTTTAATGTTTATTTCTTGATTGCCAATGAGTGAATTCCATGATTATCTTCTGATTTTTCATCTGCACTAACGATTTATCTGACTAATAATGCTTTGGCAGCAGGAATCCGTCTGGGTCGGATTTCTCCAAAATTCTGCCCCGACGGTATTTTCCCGGTTTGCATGGTTTTCCCGGATTATCCTATTTCTCCAGATCTTGAAGGATTAGCAGTTGGCAGTGGATTTTGATGGATTTGTATGATTTGTGCTAACTTTTTGGATTGAAATATGAACAACAATTGAATACTAATGATGATTTTTGGATGTGCAGGCCAAATCAGGCAAGGCAGCTGTTGGAAAGTCTAAGGGTGGCGTAGGGGCGTCGTCCATTTCTGAGATTGAACGATTGAGACTAGACATGAAGAACCAGCTCCCCGAAAGCAAAGTGTCTTCTATGTGGGCTGACGTATCTGACACTAATGTTGGTGCCTAGCGATATGAGGAGTTCAAGCAGAGAACGGCAGAGAAGGACTTGTCAGCCCTGAGGCAAGGGATGATGAACTCCGGATTGGTGCATGTGGCAGGTTTCCCTCCGGCGGTCCAGTGTTACGAGTTAATCTTGGAATGTGCTAGACAATATGATTTTGATACACAGCGGGTGGTTAGCACCGAGGGAAGGGTCTTGGCCAACTTTAGTCCGGCCTCTATTGCACAAGCTTTCAGCATGCAAGATCTTCCTTCGGTGTGTGCTTTGAATATTGACACTGCCAAGACCTATTATGAGAATGAGCCGGTCAAGGCTCAACAGATGATTAATTCGTGGCTAGAGAAGCCAAAGTCCCATCATTCGAAGTTGCCCAAGCAGCTGCATAGGGTTAAGTTTAGGTCAGATGTATACGATGCCATCACACTTCTGAGCAGAGTGGCCAGATTGAAAAGTGCAGGTGTATTGGAGAGTTGGATGGTCCATGTGATCACCAAAATTGGGCAGGGGACCAACTATCACTGGGCAGGACTCATCAGTGCTGAGATTGATAGACAATTGAGGAATGTTCTGGAGGCAAATAAATTCACTATGTCCTCATATGTAATGTATGTGTTGGCCATCTCCTACCCATACAAAGGTTTAAACCCGCAGGGAACAGTAGGACAGGATATAATCTATGAGGTTTATCCGAAGTTGCATCTGGGGCACAAAGATTACAGAAGGGCCAATGATGCATTCACGATGCATATCACCCGGACACTCCAGAATTCTAAGCACCTTAGATTTTTCGATGGAGCCAAAGGGATAATAAAGAACTATGGAGCCTGGTTCATCCAATTCCCTACCTTCACCTACCTACAGGAGATACCCGGTGCCACCAGATTACAGTATCCCCAACCATAATATGCTATTAGAAGTTGTAGAACAAATGGTAGGTAGTCATGGTAGAAAGAAACCTGAAGCGAACTTGGAGAACTTCCAGATTGGTGTGGCAGAGAATGTGCCCCTCATTCAATACAATACCTCTGCAGGGGAAAGAGTGGCGTATATGTTTTCTCCCTTCCATTCTAAAGGATGAATTTTGTCTCGCAGAGGCGCAAAAGCCACGATACAGGCACAAAGAATGACTTGGAAGATTGTGGAGTCAATACTCAAAAGGGCGACCTTGATGAAAAGATACTCAGAGGCTCCACATGGAGAGCAATTACATAGCCACAAGCGTCAAAGTTAATCCCGAGATCAATTGGATGTGTGAGAGAATAAGTGCGAGACCACGCCTATGAAAGCATTGAAAAACAAGCAGTAGAGATATAAACTGGAACGAGGATGAGGTTACAGAACTAGAGGACCTAATGGCTCCTATGATGAAGTTCACTCTTTCTTGGGTGAAACATAAAATTTGAGAATTGGAGAATGCAAAGATAGCTTGTACCTTCGAATTGATGGGGAATCTCAACCCCATGTCTACTTCTGAGGAATCCAGGGAAGATGACCCCAAAGGGAAAATAGTGAAGACCTCACCGTTCAAGATCAAGGTCAGGAGTCCTAAGGGAGTTGAACCAAACAAAGAGGAAACCAAAAGGGAAGTGAAGGTGGAAGACCTTGACAATTAGCAAGTCCTCTGATGAGGAGGAGATGGAGAAAGCAGAAGAGGAGGATGCTCCTCCACCACCTAAGAAGACAAAAGCCACAAGGGTTGCGAAGAAGAAAGATCAGGCTGCTTCGAGTGATGAGCCTCCAATTGTCGATGTGGAGAGTTCCAGAGGAGAGAAAAAAAAAGTTTATACGACGAAATCAAGAACTCCCTCTCCCAAGGATGCTACACAATAGAAGGACTCTTCCCCAAAGCTACCAGTTGAGGAGCCATCCAAGTATGTTTCTCCTCCACCGAGCATACCTGAACCGGGAAATCCTGGTGAACATGAAATTGGCGGGGAAGCAGAACCATTTAAGGAGGGGACACTTTTTAGTGAAGCTATAGAATTTGAAGTTGAGACAAAGGAAAGACATACTTCTCCGTTGGTGCACTATGAGGATTCCCCAGAAAGTGGCAGAGGCCGCGGATCACCTGAGCCAGAGGAAAATATCCCAGCTAGGACTCCATCACTAGTGCTTCCAGAGTTGGGATTTGAAGAGGCTGACCAAAGTAAGAAGCTTCTAGAGAAAGAAGATGATAAAGCAACTACAGAAGAAGAGAAGGTGACAGAAGAGCCGGAAGATGCCAAGGCAGAAGAAATCTGGACTGACCCTGTAGCCCTGGAATAGCTGGAGAAGGAACTTGCAAGGAAGAAGCAAGTGATTGTTGAAGATACTCCCTTGGACTGGGATGAGATGTTGTCAAAAATTGGCAAAGGAAAGAAAAAGAAAGCTGCCAAGGTGATCTCAAGGGTGGAAAGGGATGAAACGCACAACAGGGCAGTCCACATCGCCACTCCTGCCGCAGATAAAGTGAGAGAGGATATTACAAGCCAAGATTATGATGTGCAAATGATTAACCTTGGGCCTACATCCGTGGAGCAGGATATTGAGGAGTTTGAGGGGTCCAGTGCAGTGATTGTTGACAGATTGAAGAGGGAGACTCAGACTAAACGTGAACTGAAGAGGGAAAATGAAAGGTTAAGGAAATGTTTGGGGGAGGTCATGAAACCTTTGCAGTCTCTCCACCCTTCTTCCTCTACCACTCCTGGTTTTCTGCCTAAGGAAACAATCTCCGGGATCAAAAAGATGAAGGCTTCAGCTCAAGCTGCCATAGATTGGCTGGTGGATGTCCAAACAAAAGGGGATGATACTATTAGGGAGATTTTATCTGTAGGAAAGGATGCAGTCCGAGCGAAGGAGCTGTTAGAGCATATCTTGTCTTAGGATAAGGATGATATGGACCTCCTGTTGCAGAAATCGAAGGTTATCCTGGGGCATGGCAAAGAGCAATTGGCTAAGGATGGAATCCTTCCTTCCCCTAGGTTGGATGAGCCGTGGGAATGGTTCGAGGCACTGCAGATCAGGCAGAAGGCTCTGAGGAAGATACAGAAACGAAGGAAGTCAATTGACGGTGAGCTTACTGCGGTCTATGATGGATGCATTGCCTTCTTTGAGGTAATGACAGGGAGGAAGAAGATAGCTCCCAAGTATCTGAGCTTGGAACAATTGAAGGAGTGGTGACATGAAATTTATGCCCTGGATTTTGATGGAGCTGTCACTGGCCACCTACTTGATGATGCAGCCACCTACATGGCGGTGATGGATAAATATATGGCCAGTAGAGAAGATTGGAACAAGACTGTTGAGCGGTCCAAGGAAGAAATCGACTCAATTAAATGCCGACTTAGGATTTTGCCTTTGCCACCTGTTGCCGAGTTGGACGGAATGTTCTTGAGGGTTCAAGGGCCATCGGTTCAGAGGAAAGATAATGGAGGTGGCAGTTAGTGCTCATTTCAATATTTGTGCTTCCCTATTATCATAGGGCATGCATTGGACCGGACTTCATTGGGGATTGTGTCAAAGCCGACCTTGATGGTGGAGGGCATTTAATGTGTGCCTTGGTTTAATTTTCCTTCCTTGGCTGACCTGTTTTGGGCGGTTTTCTTTATTTTGTAAAAATATTTGGCTGGGCCGACATACCTTGGGATTTGCTATTAATAGGCATTCTTGCCTCATTGTAAAGAGTTAGACATTAGCAAGAAGACATTAGAAATTAAAGAGCAAGAGTTAGAGTATTTTGATTTTCTTGAAGCAAATATTGTATTAGAACAGTCGAATTGTTGCAGCATTTTGGTGATTAATACAATTGAAGACATTGTGGTTTTCCTGGTGCAATCTCTTGTGTTATTCCATCTTGCATGGTTCCTTTGTTCTATCTTTTAAATTGCTTGAAGATTTAGGGTTTAGTATCCAGAAATAAATTAGTTTCAGTTTGATAAATGATGTTTATGATTTCATATTTGGAATGTTTGTAGCTATCTCTGGTCTATACTCCCAGTAACTATCTGATTGTAGTAGGCTGGTAAAGTCAACCTGGACCGTATATTCAATGTGCTTAAGTTCGATTGTAGATGAATGTCTATGATTTGAAAATCTATATTCCTCAAAAGATTGCACCGTTCTTGTAAGATTGCATTGTGGGTCGAACAAGAACTGGTTCTTTGAGATAGCTTCATTCCAGATATATGTCATTGGCATTGCTTATCCTAGCAGTAGTTTAGATCTTATCACTTCCTTGCATCCCTATCTTTTGCTGTTTCTTTATTATTCGGTTAGATTTAGGATTTAAGATCATCAATATATTGTCGATCCGAGCATAAATTGAAAGATACAGTTTGGTTGTAGTAAGGTCCGATTGTGATTACCAGCATTTCACATAATTATCTGAGTTGTTTATGCATTGTCATGACCTGACACCCGAGAGACCTTGGGGTGATTTTCTGTAATTTATTATTGAGAATAACCTTTCAAGAGAGATAGAATA
>VDFB02178515.1:0-43528 GCA_007258455.2 Sequoia sempervirens
CATCTTCCATAACTGATAGTTCTGCCCATTAAACTGCTCAACCTTCTTACCCTCATCTGCCATTACTCCCACTCAACCGTGAGACCTTCCTACAGATGATAATTGAAACACAACCCGCTCTGATACCACTTGTTGGGGTTAGAAAGACAGATATCTAACAATTAAATGCGATTTAAGTAATAAACAAAGCCAAAACACGTAATAAATTATAACATAGAGAATTTATGGTTCACCCAATCCGGGCTACATCCACCAAACCGCAGCCATCCAATGATTTTATTATCCAGTGCAAAAACCTATTACAATCTTGCGAATAATCGCGTTTTTCATTATTCTATAACACCTATCCGAACCCCTTTTTATCAAGCTTAGAAGCTTCCAGATTTTGGGTTCTACAAAATCGGATTTTTCTTTTTTCGTTGATTTTTCTTTTTTTCAGTGATGATGCAAAAAAGTAGGAGGAAAATTTTTCTTGGGGGTTGCCGCCCCCGAACCCCCGCCTAGGGCCTGACCCGGCCCTAGACCCCGACAATGATATATGTCGGGGTGTATAGTATACCATGGGCTATACAGTATAGCATGATCAGTCACCACATACCAACAGGTTCCATAGATATTGAATCTATAAGATAAGAAAACACCAAGATTAAGGGTGTTATTTTGTCATTGAAGGTGGAGATGTCAGCATTAGTGAAAAAAATTGAATGCAAAAGAGAACTGGCTGGCTGGCTATATTAGCTCAAAATGGAAAATTATGCAACTAAATGATACCTTATTCTAGTGTGCCCTTTCAACTTTCTTGAAATGTCTAGGGGGAAAATTTGTTGTAAATATGTAATCCAAGGATTAAGAATAAGTTTAGATCATATGGTTAGCCTATAGTTTTAAAGGGTGACTTTCATTTTTCCCAATTGCTATAATTGACCATCTTGGAATTAATCAATGTTGGTATGTAGACCTTGCATACATGGGGCACTTCTTACCCCATATCATGACCCATTTATTTTGTATGTGCGTCGATGGATCAAGGGCCCCCTATTTACTCTAAATTCACTATGGGGAAGGGGTGGGTTGGACTTGCCCAACCTCAAGCACTCAAAGTAAATGTTGCCTCACTTTTAACACTCAATTCTACAAAGCTTTGTTGTCAAAGTGCTCCTCTTGGACTCATATTGTGAATTGGCCTAACCAAAACAAACTCACTTTTGAACTCCCTTATTTCATTGCTTACGCTCATTGCAACCTCTTTGAACAAGCCTCAATGGCAAAAGCTCTTAAACAACTTGATTTAGTAGGTGCCCCATTTATTCCATAGCCCCCCCCGCTTCCCCCCCACACACACATCTTATGAATCCAAGGCTAGATCTAGCTAAATCCTTTATTCCAAACCATCCTTTTGCACATACCCCACTCGATGCCTTGTTCTAATGGTTAATGTTTTAATTGCCTATCTAAACTATAGTCGGGTGTTGGGGGGCTTAGGGGGGTTGGTGGGAGAAATCCTTTCAAGAAAAAGGGAAAGATTGAACTGACGAGTGAGTGATATGGTAGATCTTATGCAAAACTTGATCATGATTGGGTCAACCCGATCTATATATAATTCACCAAAGGGCCAAGACAATGCTAGCCAACCCACTTCAAATTGCTATAATACATCTCAACCACCCATAGCCTAGCCTAGCCTAGCCTAGCTTTGTAGGTCCTACCCATAGCCCTAGGGGACATAGCAACAATTTGATACAACAAATGATTTCCATTTCTTTCTCCAATTAGGTATGAGTAGGGCACAAAAATGGACTTTCTAGTTGAGATTGATCGAGTGTGAATAGGGGAAGTCCTTAGCAACCACCTAGGGCCAATTCTTTTTAAAGTAGAATTGACGTGAATGAAGGTGCCAATGAATGCCCTAAGGGTCCAAATGAAAGGAGGTCCACTGCCCATTCCTAGCGCCTTGACATGTTGATATTACATGATCCAACTACACACGATATTTCTTTCTTAATACATTGTCCACTATCTCAAACTCCTTCAATGGGTTCTCCAACTATAGAAAGTTGGTGGGCTGCTGCTTGCGATTAGACTCACTTCCTCTACTAAAGCATAGGATTGACATGAACTTCAAAAGATGTATGGGGTTGGGAAGGTTGTCATTGATGTGAACAACACAATAGCTTTAGTTGGAGTGAAACCCGAAATGGCATGACCAAATGATTGTTTATCCAATGATGGATATCGCGCCATGTGATTTTTCATGGATGAATATGTATTAGTTTTACAATACTAGATTCACCTATACATGTATTCAGTTTTAGTTAATGGGTTTAGATGTGATTTATTTGGTGAGCATTTGTTTTGAGCCCAATGAATAAGCTAGATGTTTTTAGCTTGTGTGAAATGCATGATTTGATTTTTATTGTTTAATGAAAAGCATGATTATTGTATTTGATCTCCTAATCACACACATGGGAGGTGTCTTCTAGGTGCTTTCCAGGAACCAAACCAAATTTTAGGACTTAAATAATGTGCAATCTGCTCTTTTAAGCATTCGAATATTCACATGAATATTCGAGAATATTAGGGAATACATGTTAGGTAGGAGTTAACCCCACTACCCACTCACCACTCATTCATATTCCACAAGTGACTTAAGTGAACCATATAAAGTGACTTGGTAGAGCATGGCTCCACCCCAACAGCAAGTTGTTGTCATTTGAACTCTTTCAATGCTTCCTTGCGCACGACTTTGCTAGGCCACTTAGAGTTTAAACCCCATTGTTCTAAAAATAATTGATTCCCGTGTGAGTACTATGGGATCTAAGGGAGTGATTTCACATCATAATATTTGGAAGGTAAATGTGTCTTCTAAGGGACACAATTCTTTTGGGTTTGACTTAGATCTAAGGGTGGATTGTCCCAAATAATTTTATGGTTAGACACTCGTGCCAAAAATGGATGTGCAAAAGTTTGATGGCAAGGGTCCAACCAATTGGCTCTATCAAATAGAGTAATTCTTTGATCTTCATCATGTTCTATGTCAACAAAAGGTTGCAATAGCATCCTTTTACTTGGAACCAAACTGATTCATTCAGTGTCGTTGACTATGTGAAGAGAAGAAAAGAAGGGATGTGTTGCAACATTGTCTCTTTTCCAAGAGGAACTCACCACACACTATGGTGGCAATATTATGGATAGCTACTTCAGCCAAATTACCAAATTAAAGCAAATAGGTACAGTCAAGTACTACACTCAACAATTCCAAACTTTGTCTTTAAGATGGAGCATGTTATAGAGAAAAAAATGAAGGAATTATTTTTAGGGGGTTTAAAGGACCACATCAAATATGAGGTATGCATGTTCAATCCAACTTTTATGTCCCAAGCAATGATTATGGCAAAGTAGGTAGTAAAAAAAAAAAATTGTTAACAAAAGGGAGGAACTCCCTAGCAACAAATATTAAAGGACCTTGCATCATCATTTCTTTAACCTATGAGACTAATGCCTCAACAAATTGAAGCAAAAATGGCCAAAAGGTTATGTTTCAACTATAATGTAAAATATTGAGAAGAAATTGTTCTACATTAAAGGCACCTATGACAAAGAAAATCAAGAAGAGGTAGTAGTGGTTGTGGAAGGCTTAGAAGATGTCCAATCAACTAACTCGTGCCATGCAATGTTAGGTATTAGTACCTTGCAGACCTTTAGGATATTGACTTTTGTTAACAATAAAAGGTAATAGTCATGGTTATCGGGAGACTCGTCTCTAGCCCCTTGGAACGTGTCTCTGGTACCAAGCACATGCCCAAAGATGCCCCCATTTGCAGGGGACGCAAGCAAAGGTCTCTTGAAGTCTCCCACGACCAATGAGACATCTCCCACCGAAAACACACAAAAACCTAAGTTTAAAGTTAGAAACTTAAAAGTTAAAACATACATACTAGAATCAATGCCGTAGGAGAGAAAAGACACCACAATAGAGAAAATCAACGGCTTCTGCTGAGTCATTGTGCATTATCTAGAGGAGTCGTGGAAAGTTGTAAGGGAAGAAAAGTGGTCGAATCTCTTCCAACTGATACCGCCATTCCGTTTCCTGGGTGTTTAGACACAAGAAGCGGATTGTTGGAATTGTTAGAGTGCCTGTAGGAGGATGTGAGCTGCAAGTAATGTTGACAACAATTGCCTGGTCATTCATTAATTTGGGTATTCTCTTTTAAAATTTTAATTTGTTCCAATCTGCAAGGTATTTGACTTAATAGTTGATGTGTATTGAATGCAATTGTTGGATCTCGAGGCAAGCGCCTATGTATGAATTTGCTAGTGTTATTTAAACACTTTTGTTCTTCATATTGAATGAATATATTAGTTGTGAAAATCTTTATTGTTTAAAGAAAATCTGCAGCAATTGTGGTGTTTAAACTTAGAAAGGTTAGTTCTGTGTTCAACGCCCCATTTTGTCATCTTTATTCAAGTAGCCATCCATCTTCTCAAGCACCCATAAAACCTATAAGATTGTGGTGAAATGCACATGTGCTCTTTCTCAGATAGTATTGCCTTGCCATTACTCAAAATAAAATGCAAGGTCCTTACATAGTACCCAAACTATCATCGAGGTTCGAGGCTTCCATCTCATCATTTGTAGGCTCATAATGAACATCAATCCCCCTCACTAGAATCCATTAAATTGACCTCATTAACAAGGGGATCATTCTTTGGAGCTGAGTTGGTGGACAATAAGGCGAGAAGATTTTCTAGCCACACTAACTTTCTCCACCATCCTCTTTTTAGGGCAATCCTTTATGGGAGTACCAACAACCAAATTACACTTCTATTTACCTTTTCTACATTTTCCATTCTTCCCCACAATGCCAAAGTGTGAGAGAGGGCCAAGAATCATATCAGTTATTCTCTTGACTTTCAGTTGCAGCTTCAAAATAAGTTCCCTTAACAGCCTTGGCATATTCTTAGAGATCTTGGAGGGTTTTCTTTAACATTTAACATTACCAAGAAGAAACTTAGGCTTCTTGGGGGAGGGGGAAATCTCAAGCACATACTTGGGAGTATTCACGTGGCCAATCTTTTTTACCCTTCACCATGGGGTTAGGGCAATTCTCATCACGTAGGTGGTTGGTGCCACAGTTTGGAGAATTGTTCAAGCAAAAGTGGTAGAGGTGATAGATGATGCACACTCGCCTTGCTGCACCTGATCCCAATAACAGAGGCTTCCATAGAAGACAACAAGTAGAACAAAAAGCTGACGCACATACTATGGCAAAAGGTGGCATAACAAGGGGAAGTGATAAGTATAAATGCATTGAAAATGCCCTTCTAGGGTAAAAGACTTCATTAAGTATAGAGTCACCTTGTTCCAAGGAGGGGGTAGATCCTCTCTCTTGAACCCATTTTGATGTTTGTTGAGCTGTTCTTCTCCAGTGAGGAAGGAATTAATGAAATTTTCCACTCTGCTTTTTCCCATACATTTCAGCTCATTGGTACCTAGACCTGTAGCTTCTCCATTAGCCTCTCTTTGACTTCAAATATAATGGTGCCTATTGTCACCTTGCCTGTGTTCCAGGTCTTCGCAAATTGGATAGAAAGGGCATGATTGAAACTGCACATTGATTCAAAGTAAGGTGCGACACCTCCCTTACTGAAAATTTCCCAAAGCTCTTGGTTTTGTTTGATGTCCACACAGGTGGAGAGTTGTATCCTCAGATTAAAAAAGAACAGTTTGTCCCAAAAAACCCATCAATCCAAAGTTCCAAACATTGTGCCTCCTTTAAATTTCCACAAGTTGACTTGCTCACCAGGGCAAGAGTTCAAAATTATCTCTGCCAACATTTGTATAGAAATAAGTGGACTAAACACACCATATCAGACATCTGCAAATTACTACAACTACTATTTTGACAGCCAAGAACCTTAATATAGTTGCTTTAATAACAAATATTCATCATCATCAAGCAACACTGTTTAAGGCGCAGTGGAGTCAGAATAGTTAAAGTTTTATAAACAATATTGGAAATAATATATCCATCAGGACACATCACAAACTGCTAAATTTATGTAGTGCCCCCTATAGAACCATTTTTAAAAATAAATTCAAAGTATTTTCTTTATAAACATGCAAAATTGCTTTTGTTTCTGTTTGGGATGCCTGGACGTACGCAAGACAGTCAAGGGACATCTCAGAACATTCAAATATCTCATAGACGTTTCCTAACATTCTATGCCATGTTGGGGCCATTTCAAAGATTTCAAAAGAATTGGGGATGACTAAGGGATGTCCCCTACCATCTTGGAAATGCCATGGGGTACAAGGCACCAATTTGAGGGCTGGGACACATCTCGATGGAACATATAATTTTTTGATCGTTTCAAGTGGGGCTGAATCTATCTCTAATAATTCTGTTTTATCATTGACATCCTGATTGTTTGGACCACTCAGAACAGCTTTGGTTCTGCTATGCTCTAATAAGTTGTCCTTTGCAAGTTTTCATTCATCTTTCTTACAAAATGAGTCTTAAAAGAGTGTCTACTACAACAGGGAGTTTTCATGAGAACTATTAATAAAGATTGAATTGGCCTTGTCAAGATTAAGTAATTTTGTGATTTCTACATGTATGTAAGGTTATATAATCTTTTATTATTTAGGTCAAGTAATTAAGGCTGATTTAATTTGTATATAGTAATATACAACTTATTATTGTGTTCTCACAAATTCATTTTTGTGTAACCTTCAACTCTTTATAGGATTGCTAGTTGTTGGCTAAAGTTGTTGCCTTCTCTATCTATTATACCTTACACATTTCCCATTTATAAATTATATTTAATTTCTTATTTTTCAACTCTTGTTTCCTTCATGTCAGGGAGGATGGGAGACTGATGAAACACGAGAAGCAGCAGCATGTCGAGAAGCTTTAGAAGAGGCTGGGGTAATAGGAGATATTGAGGTTAGGTTTCTTACTTTCACTGTCATCTTTCTATATGCACTTAAGAATATCATTTGACCTGTTCAGAGAAATTTGTGACATTGGAACTTATGGGCACTCCAAAGAAAGTTTACAGCAGACATTTTGTGGAATCCCGATCAGAAATTTGGTGGGGGAGGAGGGAGAGAGAGAGGGAATTGGTAGTTCAACTGATAAGAAATAAAAATTAAATCATTATTTAGGCTGACAGACAACTGTCTACAGGAAAATGCATAGATTAGTAGTAGTACCATTATGTCCTCAATATGTGAATATATGCAAATACTAACCACTTTGCATGCTTGGTAACTACAGGAACTACAACTTTTTATTAATTGGAATCTTTTACTATTATGTATTGCAAAGTTGATACTTGTTTTGAGTAATTGCTTTTTGTGCATCTGCAGAATTGTTTGGGTTCATGGGAATTCTTAAGCAGAAAATGCCCAGATGAGAATGGTTTACAAGGTAGACGTAAGGTTTATATGTATCCATTGCGTGTCACTGAGCAGTTGGACCAATGGCCTGAAAAAGATGTTCGTCAGCGGAAATGGGTCAGTTGCATTTATATGATAAGATCATTTATCTATTATTTAGTGCTTAGATATTGGTCACTTTTATTGGGTTTGTAATATTAACTACTTCCCAGTGCATTGAATGCAGTTATGGGTGCTACTTACAAGACAAATGGGAAATTTATCTCTTATGATTAAGTCTTGAATTATTCACTGAGACATAAGTCGACTACTCTCAGAGTCTGCCTGAGTCTATATGTACCCTTCTATTAACTTATGGAGACATATAGTTGTAGCTAACTTCATTTAATACGAGATGTATTTCTCACTCAAGCGCTACATCTATAGTTGGTTCCAAACTACAGTTAGGTATTGTAGTTTGATTATTATTAACTCTTGAGAAGGAGGTTTACTTCATGCTTCTATAGATTCTTTGTTCATCACTTCTGGACCTGGCGCTTGATATCTCCATGTCTTGAAGTCTTTTGGCTTTTGACTAAGGATAAATCCAAGGCCCAGTACCAATGGTTCTGATTTCTGATTTCCTTAACTTGAAATGTGTAGTGTTTGCTTAAATCTTTATGCCTCCCTAAAATCAACAGCTCTCCTAATGCATTTCAAATCATAATATAATCCTACACAACCAATTACACAGTATGACTACATATTATATACATAAGTCAAGTCTCAAAGGGAATTCCAGCATATGGGTAAGACCTACCTACAATGCAACACATAGTGATAGCAGAAGATGCCAACCCTGATGTATTTATTTTTCTACACATACACAATTTGACAAAGGCAGTGTATGATCATAACAGGTTCTAATGCAACAAGGACATACACCAGTTTAGGTTAATTATGATCAGCATGAAAGATTTATAATTCTTTGTACCATCGAAGACATGTAAAGCTGTATTCTCACTGCTTCCCTAGCCACAATCCATTGCTATTTCTCTGAGGCAAGGGTATGCTTCTTATGTTTTTGAATTTATATCTAGCTAATATCTTGCATTAGCTAACATAGTCGTAATTCATCATAATTCCATAAAAACAGAATATGGAATCATTGAACACCACATAATATTATTAGACAACTAAACAAAAGTAAAGTTACATTGTTCATTAGGACAAGGATATGAATGTCCTGAATTCCAATAGGAAGTTACTTGTATATTTCCTATGTATGTTTTCTTTGTCTGTCTAGTATCAGAATCTTTGTCTGTCTAGCATGTTCTGATATTTCTTCTGCTTCCATTCTTGTGCTGTCATATCAGACCTTTTATTTTGGTGGTGGTCTTCTCCAAAGATGAATAAATTCTCCAATTAATATCTTCTTCAAACTTAAAAACATTCGTCTACTATTTGGTTACAAAGATGATGCAGATTAGAAGCTAAGCAAAGCATGATTGTGACCAATTCTTAGGTCAAACAAACATCAACTCAAGTTGGGTTTGAATTAGGAAAAGATGTTATGGAAATGTTATGATGTTTGCATATACAGGTATCAATAGTTTTGAGCTATTTCTTTTGCAAAAACATGATACAAATTCATTGAGTACTGCTTCAAAGATGGTGGTTCAGGGTAGCTTATACATATGTTTCCACTAATAGACTTAATAAAAATAGAGAATATTGTTTCCAGGTAAGAAGTAAAACAATAACCTGAAATTGTGGGCCTCCTCAGGATAATAATGGGATTCAAACTGAAGCAAATTCTAAGCATTTTGAATTTTTGACTTTGAGCCAAAAAAGTTCATTGTGCTTTCCTTTTGGGGGCTGAGCAGGTGTATAAGGATTGTTTATGATTAGTTGCATCCATGTTTCTACTAACAGGCATGATAAAAATAGAGAAACTCGTTTCTACATAATAATTAAAATAATAATGAGAAGTTTTGGGCCATCCTCAGGATAATAGTGGGATTCAAACATAAGCAAATTCTAAGTGTTTTGGCTTTTAAGTCTAGAAGTTCATTGTCCTTTCCTTCCGGGGTTTTAAAGAGTGTATAAGGAATGCTAGTGATAAGTTGCATCTCTGCTTAAAGCCTACAGTTATTGACATGCTCAAAAGCACTGTTTATTGCTAACACATTGTTGAGTCCTTCATTAGGATCTAAATCAGGCATCCGTTAGTGACTGCTATGCATGTCCTTAGAAGAGGAAGAGTTTGAACTCCAAATTTGTTTGTGAAGGAAATCATCAATTTTTTGTATGTGATGCCATTTATAGATACATTTGTTTAGAATTGCAGTTGCATATTCTATGAGCCTAGGCTACATAGAAGATAAGAGATTGCAAGTAGAAGAAAGGCACTGGCAATGCTTATGAACCGATGTATTTGCTAATTTATCACCCAGTGTTGGTTAGCATTGATTTGCATGAAACTATGCAATTAAATCTAATGTGAGAGTTTCTTGAGAATGAAGAACTATTGAAATGAGTATGCATCAGAATATATATTAACTACATCTCTGTCAATTAGTTTTTTATCTTGACTTGAAAATCATATAGCTTGCTGACTAGAGTTTGAACTGGATCTACTAAGAATGTGTGTTACATTTCACACCAAAAATTTGCATCTGTCAGAGAGACATTTCTTGTATAAATTAGCAAGATATCCTCATAATATATAAGGCAATATGCATAGTCTTAAGGTGGATGGTGGGTTTGGAAAGCGTGAAGTTCATTTGGAAGATGCTAAAATTGTACTATAACCAAAGTAGAGAGAATATCACACACAAACTGAAGTAATCCATAGTTTCAAAACTTGCTGATTGTCTGCCTACTTGCAAGTACTCGTGTGTTGCAAGGCTTGGTGAGAAACTTGCCTGCAGACATGTGGATGAGTTGCAGGCCTGAACTCATTGTGAGTGCTTGGTGTGTCTGCACTTGCAATTTGCCACATCTACAACGTGGTATGCTGCCCAAAATTTAGCAAAATGTTGCCTTACAATCCCCCCCCAATCTGCACTCCCTCTACGAGGTCTGTTTGCCCTCACTTCTCACTCAGAAACACAATGTCTCCTTTGAGCTCTTCTTGTGGCGATTTAGGCAATTTTGGGCGTGAAATTCAGCAATTTTTGAATATCTCTAAGGTATTTATTGAGAATTTGTGTTACATATCCAAATTTGTCCAAGCAATTTAGAAATGTCGTTCTTTACATGTTCACATGCATTCAAATTAATCTACCCTAACTAGGGTTTTTGCATTTAAAAAGTTTATTTAAAAAGAAAAATCCAAAGTCAAGGTTCTTCAAATTTATATTTTTTTCAATGCTAGGGTTTGCAACAAGTGATTTAAAAAAAATCAATATCAGGGTTTGCAACAATTAGTTTTATTTTTAAATGCTAGGGTTTGCAACATTTATTTTTCAATACAGGGTTTCACACTTTGTATCTAGTAGCATTAGGAAGTGGAAGCCAAAGCATTGCCAACAAGGATACCACTTGGAAGAATGGTATAGTAGGACTGACCATGGCATTGAGCATCTACGACTATTATGGTTTGAAGATGATTGGAGAATCAATCATCTCAAATACCACCTTGCATGAATTGCTGGTCACGATGTCAAATTGTGTTTGAATGTGGAGCCAAAGGTTGTACAAGAGACAAAAGTGACCCTCACTTTGATAGAGTAAAAGAAATGTGGACAAGATGAGGGCATTTGCAGCCACTGCAGTATTGATCTAAGTTACCCATTCGGGTACGGGTACAAATAGAGTATGGGTATGGGTACGGCGACATGGCAATTTTTTTTTCCTTGGGTACGGGTATGGGAATATATACATACATGCATACATACATGCATATGCATGTATGTATGCATGTATGTATGTATGTATATCTATCATGTATGTATATATACATACACATATAACATATATACATACATATGCGTATACATTTAACAGAAAACCATACCCAATGTCTCCAAAAGGCTGGCATTTCCTTTTAAGCCAGTAGTTGGAGAAAGTTCCAGCATGTTGTAAGCCAGTAGTTGAAGAACTAAAGAAATAATTAATAAACATATGCTTATGACAATATTCCACTGAAATGTAAGGCTGGATACAGTTGCTATTATCTGAGGTATCTTGGTTGATATCATGTTCTCGTGCCCATTGTTATGATGCCTTGTTATGTAATTTATGTTGCTGCCATGTTTTGTTGTAACTTGTACTCCATTGTACACACTAGTTCTGATCATTGGATTGTTCAAACTCCTGAAGTCCACTGGTTGGTCTCCAGTGTATGGGCTGGATGGGGTTTCTACATGGGATAATCTGTTCCTATCATCCATAATTAGCATCATCAGTTGAACCTTCAGAACAGTGGACTTGAAACAGCACTACTCACTATGATTGCAGCAGTAGATTTCTTGTATTGACATGGACAAACCTTTGCCTAATACTGTAATAAACGATCTGATGTTAAGGGCAGATTGCTATCATTGTAAAAGCGACCTCATTTAATGCTTATCGATTAGCAACTTCCGAAATATCCCCCTGGGGTTGGCCAGGAAGGACCCTGGGAGAACCCAGAGAAGAACCAGCAAAGAACTAGGACCAGAACCGTACCCACATGGGTACGGGGGGCAAAATAGAAGAACCCGGTAACTTAGGTATTGATGAATCAGAGGCAAAATAAGGGACAAAGCTTGTGGGCTCCACTTGTGTTCCACAAATTCTTGACACATCCACTTCATCAAGATCCATGCAAATGTAGTTATAGTGATTTTTCCTTCCATGGAACATGTCAGGTTTGCAACCTTTGCTTGAAGGTACAAGTTGGAACAAGGAATAACATGACAAAGCAAGTATCGATGCACCATGTTATTAGATGGACCGATAGATGGAAGGAACCTTTCACTGCCGAAACCAATCTTATACCTTAGGGTTTCGTTTAAGGTGGAAGAGATGAACAACGTTCAACCTCATAGAGAAAATAAAGTAAAATGAAATATTCTGAATGAGCTTCTTCTCCTCCAATATCTCTTTTATAAGCACTTTTGAAATTTTAAAAAATAATCATTTTAATTTACTTTTTAATAATTGATTTCATTTTTTTATTTTCTTTTGAGCCTTAAAGTCACTTTAAAAATCACTTTTATACATAATTAATATGTTGTCTTTAAATTCACCTTTTGACAACTTAAATATTAATTATTTAATATTTTAATTATTTTTCTGCACATCCACCCAAAGTTGCAAAAAATAATAAAATAGCCTTGAAGTGACTTTTGATTATGCCAACATAATTTGAAGCTCACTAGAGATCCAACTTAATTAAAATTGATACTTTCCAAAAATAGAATATTCCTCCAAGAAGTTTGGAATGCACCTAAAATGTTGAAACTCCACACAATTTGAAGCTCACTAGAGATCCAACTTAATTAAAATTGATACTTTCCAAAAATAGAATATTCCTCCAAGAAGTTTGGAATGCACCCAAAATGTTGAAACTCCACACAAAAAGAATCAACAAACTCATCTTGATCCCCTGAACACAATGCCACTATCTAAACTCCATTTCAAAAAGGTTGGTGATCTCCAAGAAAGTTGGAGCTTTCAGAGATGTTAGAGTGACCATAAAATGGAGACATTACACCAAACAATTTTACAATGAACAAAAGACGAGCATTAAAGGCCTATAGACAACAAAGAATAGCAATCAACTTTAAGAACACATGGACAAAACTGAAAGCCAACAATAGATTAACAATGAAGCAATAGATAGACAAGCCAATAATAGCACAAACCACCGAACTTATAGCTGAGAAGAGAGATTCTTCAATGAGTCTATTGCATTCCACTTCTCCCAATAACTCTAAATGATCCTCCATCAACACGCTGCCCAAATCAACTACAATGCTCTCCTTTTGCCTCATTTGACTCCTAGTTCTTTTACTAGGGCCCAGATCAAGACTCTCATTTTCCTTTCGAGCATGTTTTTCTAGAGCATAGTTATGTTGGTAGTCGAGTTCTTAATGGTGATCTTGCTAAGTTGGATGAACTTGTTCAATGATATTTTCAAGTCTTGATGATTCCTTTCAATCTTGCTCTTGGTGTTAAATGTCTACCATTTCCTTTTTAAGATTACATATATCCCTTAACATATTCCAATCGTTCTCATTAAACTTGACATGGACATCAAATTGAGGTTGTTCCCCATTGACCTATTGATGCTCATACAACTATCTCCCACTAACCTTAAATATCTCATTCTCATTTTTAAACCACTTCAAAATATTGTGTTGAAGGTTGAAATCTATTTCATGGGATTCAATTATACTTTTTAAATCCTTTTAAGGAACTCCCACTTCATTATTTGTATGACTCTCGATCTCAACCTGTTGAAAGTTTGAAAGTAGGATTAGCATCCTTACAAGGCTTTAGGGCATTGCCCTTTTCCTTTATAATCTTAGTTACTTGTTTCCCTAGAGAAGTATTGGACCCTATGATCCTCTTGCCTTTATCCTCTTTCACCTTCCCATTTACCAAAAGGTGCCCCTAGGTTTCCAACCCTTTGTCTTTGTCCATCATTCAAAATTTAAGCCTTATTGTCCTTATTGGCCCTAGAGTTAGGGCCTTGAAACATCGTTCTTCTTTGGGGAATTTTAATGACAACTAATTTGGGGAGGGAGCACATTTTACTGGGATAGGGTTTGGAGGGGCTGATATTTGGGTGGGCAGTTTCCACCACCAAGATCTTCATAGGAGCTTGCAGAGACACTACTTTGGCCTTAGCGAATTGGTAATGTTGATAGATCAAACCTTGGTGGAGCAGCATTTTTCCTTTATAACCACAAATCCACAACTGAAAACTCCAATGACAAAAACAGGTAAAAGGGAAAAATCACTAGAATCTTGTGCTTTAAGTGGTAAAGCAAAGAGAAATGGTAGGAGAAGGTGCACTTGTACCCGCCTTCTTGGGTTATGTATTTGATTAATTGTATGCTCACCTCATCCCACAGCTTAGGTAGAGAATCTTTGAGGTAGCCAGCTTAAAATCTAACTACCTTCTCATTACCTCTTAGGAAGGCTTCAATATCTTCTTCCTTTTTAGTTTTCTTTGCCTTGTATGCCTTTACTCTTTCCATTGGTATTCCCATAGCTTCAGCAATTCTTTCATTTGAGACCTTGAAGCGAATCCCTTTGATAGTGACTTTTCTAGCCTTCCAAGCTTTGGCAAATTCTAGTGACTTTTCTAACGCTTTCTAAATTTTAATTATTATATATTGTTCAATTTTTTAAAGCTTAATTTTTTAATTGCAATTTTGATTTGTTTTCAAGTGTTGGAGCCTTTAGTTAGGTTTTTGTGGTTGATGTATGGGCAGAAAAACCCACTGGGGCATCTGCATGAGACTATGAACAGTGCCAAGGAGGCCATCCAAAACCATTATAGGGAAGATAAAGAGAAATTTTAACCCATTTGGAACATTATTGATTAGAGATGGAACAATCAAATCTGCAAGACCCATTCACATAGGAACATACTACATCAATCCCAATTTTTTCTTTGTAGATGAGATCCAAGATGTTGATGGGCCTCTCAACATGTATTAAGAGGATCTAACTTGAGGTTGAGTTCAGCTCTTGTATTAAGAGGATATCACTTGAGGTTGAGTTCAAAGAGTTGATCATTGAAAAGTTGCAAAAATACAATCATGTTGAGGGGAGATTGCCACTAGCTTTCGAAGAGATTGCACCTGGTAACAAAAAATTTTAGCGTTCACTTCACTTTAGATCCTTAATGTTTGCAATTATTTTTACTTACAAACTTGTGAATGTAATCTTTACAGCTGCTTGGTGGGAAGATTGGGGCAGAAAAGACTCAGATCTTCAAAAGTTAGCCCTTTGAATTTTACCCCAACCTTGTAGCACTTCTTGATGTGAGCCTAATTTGATCTTATTTGATGTCATTCACATGAAGAAGTGCAATAGGTCTACACAAAAGTGCCTTAATGACCTCATCTTCGTGCAATACAACCTTTACCTTTTGCACAAAAAGGTGGAGGGTTCAGATGGTCATGAGGTGATTGACTTGGATGATGTTGATCCATATAGCAACTAGACTCCCCAAGATGAGGTCCTCATGTTTATAGAAGACAAGATTGTTAATTTTTAGAGGCAAATAGAGGAGGGTGTTACAAAAGCAAAGTAGGATGTGTTGAATTGAATGGTATCACGGCTTATGATGATGTTGAGCTTGAAGACTCATTACCTTCAAGATTGAGGACCCCAACATGTTTCACTAGGATGTATATGGGAAAGAGAAAGTTATAATTTATTGTAACTTCATTGAATCGTAATTTTGTATTGTGATTTTCAATCATCATGAGATTCATATCATATTATCGGCTATTGTATTTGCATGTTAATAAGATATTGTACCCTTTTTATATTCAAATTTAATAGAAAATACTTCAACATTCTATAGACTCACATTTTATGTTTTGTAATTATATTTTGCATAAAATTGATGTCTTTTTAAAAGAAATATAAACATTTTTAAAATTTGTTAAAGAGTTTTGTTGAGTCGGAAACAAAATTGGGTTTGCTGAATTTTGCCGAGTTGCAAGTTTTTGAACCATGGTAAGAACTAACAAAGATGGTCAAAATTATGTCATGAATAGCATATATATAGTGACTTCTATTGGAAGTGTTTGGAAATGAGCCCTAAGTTTTTTATTTTTTCATATTATAATGTCCGCAAATCAATAACATATTGTGTTGCTATTTGAAGGGTTGGTCATATCTCATGACTTTTACCCTCTGTTTGTTCTAAAGTTCATCAAATTGATCATGATAGGTTGTCAAAATTTTGTAAGGCAAGTTAGCTGTTTTATGCCCATGTATGCTGCCTCGACAGGGTATCATTGATGTTGGTGGTCATTATTAAGCGCATGTTCCTCATGAAAGCACGAACATCTGTCTTCAGATATAAGTTGGAAATAAGAGGATCTTAGATGACATAGTTCTAATGTATGTTGGCGGTCTTACCAGCTTCAATAGTTACAAAAAATCTGATATGTTTGTGTGAGGAAATTGACACGTTGACTTTAGATGCATGTCTATGGACAATCACTGCATCTATATACGAACTATGAAATCAGAGGAATATTGATAACTGTACTAAATCTATTTAGGTAGTCTTTGCAACATCGAGTCAAAGGAAATTGGCATCTTCTCTATCTACAAGATGGCATTCTGCCATTATGTCATGGCGGTTAGAACAATAATGGATTAGCATGCTCTCTATCGACAAGATGGCACCCTGCCATTTAGAATAATAATGGATTGGCATGCCCTCTATCTAAAATATGACACCCTCCCATTGTGTCATAGCATTTAGGATAATAAGGGTCTGGACATGCATTACATCATGGAAGTTAGGGTATATAGGCGTTTAATGGCTAAGAACAACAACATTCATTTCATGTTCAATGTGTTGCATGATGACTACTTGGGAAGGACCCGGTCTTAACTCTGTCTTTGTTTTCCAGGTCACAGTCGCAGAAGCAATGGACCGCTGTCCGCACTTGTGGATGCGTAAAGCTCTTGAAAGGTGTACAGATTGTCTTAAGGATGAAGATACCCCGAGTTCATTGCCTGTAGCTGTTGATGATTCGGCCTCAGATTCTCTCTCACATATCTTAGATGAAGAACCTTCAGAACAGTCTGCATGTGAGGAAACGGACCCTATGTCTGCAGTTACTTTAAGCAATAATGCTACCAGTGACGATGAAGCTCCAAGCTGCATAACAGAGGAAAACACAAGTTCTTCCTCTGATTGATAGGCCTTATTGTATTCTACAAGCACTGTATTTTCTTCCTCTTGGCCTCCTCAACTGATGGTTGCCACTGTTTGGCATTTTTAATGCCCCTTTCTATAAACTATAGAAGCTCTAGCCTTGAGATGTATAGTTGCTCTAGCCTTGAGATGTAGATTGCAACTACAGTACATCTTGTAAAGTTACTTAATTTGAGTTACAAAGCTTAATGATGCATTTCTTATTCTTGTTTTGATGCTGCTCTCTTTGATATGTGCCGGTGATATATGAATATATATCGTTAACAATGGTAAACTTGGGCATATAAATAAACACATGTTCTGAAATAATTATCTGGATTGTGGAAATCTGATATCTTTTCTGGTACCGATTTATATGTCATTGTTCAAGTGAAAATGGTTACGGAGCAACCATACGAAATCCTGAGTGGTGGACAAAATGCACGGCGTCAATACTGCAAAAGAATCGAGTGTGCTAAATTTGAGCCCATATGTGATTTTTTCAATATTATCAAGCTTTCCTAGAGTAGTTGACGGGATTTGGAAAACTGCGGATCATATTTGACTCGTTCATTTTCCAAAGAGAGTATGGAAAGCTCCTTTGACATTAACCGTCCCACTCTGACAGAGTGGGACCTGGGATAGAAGGGGTCAGCAATTCTAAATTAGTTTATTTATAGGTAGTATATTGCATAAATTATTGCCCCCAATGCGCAAATGTGGGAATAGTATCGTTACTTACCAATTTTTAACAAATAGATGATTCCAAAATTTTATGAAGAGAATTTCAGCATTTTCTAGAGCTAATTTGATTTTTTTTGGTTGTTATAGCTAACTTCACACATCCTAAGCTCTTAAATGGTATGTCAGATTTCAACAATTTTTTTTTGGTTTCTTTGTATGCTGACTTAAGAGTTTATAACCATTGTTTCGGCTTTTGGGTAGTTACAACGAACACAAGAGGATTCGTTATGTACACAAAGGTAAAAAAAATGGTCATTTCAAGTTGATGCCCAATACATATTCTCTAGTGTCCCTATAACTGTTCTCTTTGACTAGACCACAAAATTTGTACAATTGATCCAATAGATATGGACAAATCCCTATTACTTGTGCACTATTGGTACTAGTGTAGTTGCACAACTCCAATAAAGTACTTTTTTTTGTAACTACTAAGTATAAAGTGGACAACTATTAGTACATTTGGAATTTTTTAGTAGGCTTTTAATAAGCATGTATCAACGAATGGTAATTGGAACATGAGTGGTAACTAGGGTCTTTCCCCTAGTTGAGACAAATGATTTCAAGGAGCGCATTTTTTGCATTTTGTCACTTTGTAATGGTGAAATTTGTATGTCCATGCCATTTTCCATTTATCTTTGTACACCATGGTGGAAGGACTTTAATGAAATGACATATCAAGTGGCATATCTTAGTGTTAGGTTTGATTCATGTCTTATCTATATTTATACCCATTCTATCTTTATTTACTTATTCTCATATATTTGTCATATATTTGTTATTTACTCATCTTCATTTGCACTTAATTTCATATATTTGTTTCCTACCTTAAAATTATCATTTTGATTCCAAGGTTCAATTTTGCACCTTCAATTCCAAGGCATGCATAAATGAATCCTAAATTTGACTTACCTCTTTCTATTAGCCATTATGGGTCAACTTGACATGTTGCTATATCATTTGAATTTAAAAATATTATTTTGTGTATTTAAACCATCAAAAAATAGAGAGAAATTATATGCAACACACGTCAATTTCTAATAGACAAAGAAGTAGATCCGCATCATTATCATAAAGACTATTTTCATTTTGGTGAATATTTTTTTCAATAATACTTATTGCCATTAATTTGACCTAGGTTGGCCTTATAGAACATAACTACCTATTGAATCAACAATCTCTCCAATGGTGTTTTTAGACACCATTTTGACACATTCAACTATCAGAATGGTAGTCATAATTTTGGTAGTCATAATTTTTTGTAAGCATACCTTATCAAATTATTTTCTAAGTATCAAATTGATTTTGAAAAAAATTGTGATTGACCTTGTAGCACTTGAAATTGTACAACATGAAATTTCAAATTGCATAGGCTTTGATACATAAAGTGACTAATTTTTGGAGCTAAGTAAAATCATTTCAACATGCATCTACATCAATTCCAAAGCTAAGTAACCTTAATACATCACATTGAATTTTAGAATATTTATTATAATTATTGACCTTGCTAATTATAATTATTAGTCTTGCTAATTATTCTAGGCTAATTGTGTGTTTATTGACTACATTCACCCAAGTAACCTAGATTTATTTATGTAGTTTAATAATTTATTTTAGTACATCAATTACTAGGGTTTTGTCTTTTACATATTGATTTTTAGATTTGTTTTTTTAGTATTTTATTTTCAAAACTAATTAAAGTTTCATTATGTTTTGTTATTCATTTCCTATATTAATAGTGGCATCACCCTCTTTCTTATCATCCTTGTTTTATTTGCTCCATCTCCTTCATTCTCATGTTTCTCTTCCCCCCTTGACTTGATCAACTAATGCTTATTTTGATTCACATCTATTTTGAAATATGTTCTATTTTATTGAAAGAATAATTGTAGATGAAAAATGAACATTATGTACAAGATAAATCTATAAATAATTTTTTCCATTATTCATGAGGATAAGGTATTTTAAATTGGAACCATCATTCTTTAACATTATTACTTCCATCAAATCTAGGAGCTTCCATGAAAAATTGGGTTTAATATTTTTTTGTTTTTTATTTTATTTTTATTTATTTTTCTAATTGATCACCTTTTCCATAATAAGAAAATAAGATAATATAGAAAGATAAAAATTTACTCTTATTAAAAATAAAATTGGGCGAGGGGCCTAACTCGATTGGCTAAATCATCCTATTGCAAGCAAGAGGCCACGAGGTCTAATCTCCCTATGTTCTGGTGGTATTGGAGGCTGTGTCATGCCAGGATCATTGATCACGTAAATTTTTTTCACCATATGCACTACAGTCTATAGGGGGGTACCTGATTCCGATAGACTAAAAAAATATAAATAAATAAAAATTTCAATTTCTTCACCTAGTTTGGAAGGAAAAAAAGTTACCCTAATTTTGTGCTAAAAATATTCACCAAAAATCAAAATTGCAAGGTGAACATAAAATCACTATATCTTTTGTTCTAAATCTTTAATGTGAGCACCTTTTAGAAAGCTCCTGAAGTTCTTTTATCAACAAATTTAAAATCATTTTATTTGAGGACCTATGTGAGGTGCACAACCTTGTATAATTTTTTTGCCCTAAATTCATGTTGAAGATATTAAAACAAAATTAATTTAAAAATGTCAAATCCTTTTAAATATTGCTCCAAATATCTATTATAACCATTGTATGGAAACTTCAATAAAGAATTTTCTAATAGATCTAAAATATATTTTTTAAGACCTATTGACAATTCATTAAAAAAAAAGCTCTTTGAAAATATCCTCTATGTATTAATTGTGAGAAACCTACATAAAATAGTAGAAATTCTCTATAGGATATTAAAAAACTCAAAAATTAAGGTAGAATAACACCATTGTTACCCTTAATTTTGATACCCTCCTCAGCACCACTTTGTTTCCCCTTCTTTTAGTCAAATTTTGCACGAGCTTTTAAGACCAAGCGATGTTTTACCATACGTTGCAAACCTAGGTAGGGTTTTCACTAGTTTGCTAACCTCCCACTTTACCGCTTCCTTATTATTCTTTGAATGTGGGGCGGTGTTTTATAGTTTCATTGTAACTTACTGCCTATTTAAGCTTTATTTATCTTAGGTGGCCCGTATTAAAGTTCACAAACTCATCAAAGACTACTAGGTGACTTGTTTCACAAGTTTGCTTTTGGGTGAGATTTTAGGAGATGTTAGAAACTTGGGCGATGTTTTGCTAAGTTCTATGAACTACTTGCCCTACTGCCATAAGACATTTTTCAGAGGAATACCGAAATAACAGTGAATGCAAATTTGAATAACAAATGTAGTATACAGGAAAAAGAAACAAATACCATCGAAATTGATAAGAACAAAATCAATAGAAATCATTCATACAAGAACACTATAATATCAATATGGTATATTTTTATTCATATATATATATATATATTTACATCATTGTGACATTACAATTTTTTTTGATTCGACTACAAAAAGTTGATATTGATAGCAAAAAGGAGGTTTCTTTTTCAAACGCAAAGGGTGAACATTAATACTCGAATGCCCTCAATCACAGTTTGAAGGCATTCGATTGAGTGGGAGACAACAGATTGTCATGCGACTGCAGAAATTGGGTGAAGAGCCCCATGCCATTCCTCACGACCCTTACACGAAGAAGAGTCATCACTCTTCCACGACCTCATTCTGAAGAGCTGATGCTATGCTAATGGTGTCACCCACCAACCCGCTTCATGGACAATGACTAAGCCCGAAAATAGCTACATTAACACGGTGGTGAAACTCATGCCTCACCAAATGTTCAAATGCTCTCATGCAACAATCATGATGACCAGAGGTCTTGATAATTGTATACACAAAATGCTCTAGCATAGTAGCGTTATGCACGTGCACCTAGCTTAGAAATGCTTCACCCAGAATAATGTGAAGCACTTCTTCTTCCACCTCACTCTGTATGACAAAAACTTCTTTCAGTTGATCAGACAGACGCCTGAACAAAGGACTACATTTGATCTCCTCCAGAACAATTAAATTATTTGTTGATACTCCATCACTCTGAGTTCTCGCCACATTGGATGCTTATGGATGGTGAAGTGTGGTCACACTAGTTGAATTTATAGATGGTTGGTTAGACATTTGGGCTATCTCTCTTAGATTTGATGAGATGACAACTTGGTTTGAATTAATGACTGATTTGAACTAGTTTTAAATTACATTCCCAATTGGAATGTATACACATGCGATCATATTGTATCTCCTTAAACTTTCATTAATTGCATGGTTGTGGGATATATCATTCGACAGTCGGTGTGAAACAAGATCAACTTTCTTGCCTAACGTCTTTTCAATTGTTAGTTTAATTATTCCAACTGATCATATTCTCTTAGTTGTTTTCAAGAAGATGGTCGAGCGACAAGAAGCATCACTAAATTTAGTAATGGTTTTGGTAACCATTTTGGGGTATTTGCTACTATATCTAGGATGAGGGAGAAGGATATAGGGTCCGATCTTCACAAATACATTGTTTTGTATTTTGAGAAGGAACATCATTTATTCATGCTGATTTTATATTGCAATAATTTATAATTTGTGTTATGAATTTTAATGTTGTGTTTAGCATATCAATCTATGTGTCAAGCGTGTAATAGAGGCATATTTTCTGTGTGAAATATACTTTATGGAATCCATTTATTGCAGTATAATTTTTTCTTTCTTGGTATAACAGTCATAAGTCTTTTCGATCTGTGTTGATAGTTTATGGCTTTCTATTTTACCTTCTGCGTTGGTGTCATTTTTATGAACTAGCATTCATCACCTTATCGCTTTCTATTTAAAAGCTACCATATTATTAGATAGATCACACGAGGGAGTTGTACCTCTTCAATTCAGAGGAAAGTTGCAAATGCAATTACAACATTTCCAGAGTTGTTAGCGATTGACTCTAGTGCATTAAGGGAAAATTAGAGTCAAAGTTATCAATCTCTTTCAAGAGGCCAATTCATTCGCTAACAACCATATAATACTCCTTATTAGAGTAAGTCAGTCCATAAAACATTTCATATGAGATCCAATTGCATACAATATAATTCACCTATGCTCTCTTGCTTAAGCCCCACTCTATATAATGTTGGAGAATGTCAAGATCAGAGAGCTCGAATTGATAACCTTCCACAAGTAAAATGATTAACACAATACTGTGTCTATCAATATGATATGAAGAGTGTATAAAATTAAATGTGAGTATTTCTTAAATAAGCAAGGGAGATAAGGTGAGAAGGTAGGAGACAATGACTGACTACCCATTCAAAGATGTAACACTTGTGAGCTAACTTGACAAGTGTGTGACCAAGTGTCAATATGTTTCTCAAGTGATGAGGACACATGTCTTGATGTTATTAAGTGAGAAAAAAACAAAAGAAGTCTAAGTAAACTTAAGCTATGAGTGTGAATAGATCAATCCTAGAAAGGTGAATAGCTAACTAAGTATATAATTTCTCTATTTAGACAACCACCCCCCTTAAATGCAATATAGGGAGTAATATATGCACTAATGATGAGTCTCCACTTCTAGGCCATGTTAGTTAATCATGTACAAATTTCTCATAAAGTGGAGTAAAGGATAAAACCTAGTGGGAAATAAAAATATTCTCCAAAAGAGAAATGAAATGAAATGAAATGTACAAGTGAAGAAGATAAGTGATAGATGGAGAAATCATCATGACCCCCCAAGGACTACTTCTATCATGTAAGTACAAGAGTGTTCCCCCCCTATGAGAGAAAAGAGAGAAGGTCTATGTGAAGACCCCCTCTCCCCCCCCCAAGAAAATGTGAAGTGTTGAACTCCATGTGAGGAGGTGCTTCCTCCCAAAATAATAGGAGAAAAGAAACCATTTAGCCTCCCCTCAAAATGATGTATGTAGTGCTAGTAGATGGCCGACACTGGATTCTCAAGATGATCCATGATCACTAAAAAACATTTCTTCCCTTGGGAAGAAACAACACCACAAATGTGTGCAAGATGACTTTTCATTTTAGATAGGAATATGCAAAAAGTAAGATCAATGTCTTTGAATTTTGCACATGATCCAAAGACTAACATGATACCAATGATGTCTTCAAATGATGCTCAATGATCTCCAAGCCAATTTTGATGTGTGACAAATTTTCATAAGATGGATCGGGTACCATATAAGATTTAGGAACAAGGATCACATATGTATGGTGATAACTGGGCTGATGTGAATCCGGTGTACTGTTGCAAATGATATCAACATAGATGATGACTAAGTTGGATTGAAATAATGAATACTTGCACAATTTGTCACGATAGAAGTTGATGTAGGTAGGGTAAGAACAAGATCCAAAGATGGAAATGTAGATGCAACTTCATTGAAGTTAACATCAAATAGAAGATGAATTTTATCAATGGTGTCATCCAAATCTACAAGGTGGGATTCTACAAAAAAAGATGTGATGTTTAGTAGATATGTATCCTAATGTCGCAGATTCAAAATGACTATAGCAATGTCTTGATGCACAAAATCACTAGAACTCATGGATGAGTAAACACTAGCTTTCGATGTAGCAATAGGTGATATGAGATGAGATATCAATGCAAGCCATCCAAATAGATTGTTCATCCCCAAATGATGGTTCTCACAAGATGTCTTAGTGAGACTAAATGATATTCTTGCATGTATTGAAACTAGAGGATTAGGTAAGGAAATACCAGGAGTAAGAAGAATTTGTTTCATTTCCTCAATTCTATGAAACTGAGATTCTTCTGTTGTATGCCTTTTCTTTCGACAATATCCACATTTTATTTTTCATTTATTAAGAGGATTATGAAGAATACTCAAATGGAAGAGATTTTGTGTGAGAGATGTGATCATATGAACCAACAAAATCAAAATTAGAAATACCTAGATTGCCCCCATTGATTCAGGGAGCCCCCCAAGAATGATTAGTGCTGATTGGAGCCCTTGCAAAATAATGTGCAAGGGAATTATAACTTGTGTGAAGATTGGATGCCAAATCAACCATTTATAATGCATGGTGATTTTTACAAAATGGGCTATCCAAATCTGAAAAATACAAGCAAATTCAGATTCCTTGCAAAATTCTAGTAGAAATAAAAAAAAGTGTAAATTTTGGTAATCAAGGTGAAAGTTATGCCGTATCAAAAATTGTTTTACAATGTTGACTTTGGAGGCTTCAAAATGCATTAGAATAGCACAATATCCAAAATGTATCAATGTGGAAGTTTTCATTTTTGAAAGAGCTTTTGTCGACTATTCACACTTGAAAAGCCGATGTTCAATTTTCAAGTTATACAATTTTTTTTAAAAAAGCCTCCCTACAAAATTTAGACGGTCACTTGATGGTCTATCCTATCCATTATTAGTTAAAAAAATACTAATAAAAATTTCTATGCCATCCACTATTAGTTAAAAAAATACTAATAAAAATTTCTAGAAAATGTCACAATAAATGTTAGAGTGACACTTAACAACAAATGGCAATAAAAGAATGCTTAGACTGAGTCGTGGGTCATTGAAGGAGTCGACTATCTTTGGAGAAGATGTTGATCAAGTATAAAGGGTGAGTGAGCTAGTGTGGTGGTGAGACCAAGTCAACTAAACCATTAGAGAAGCCTGCAAGGAGTGGCATGGACAAGATCTTTTGAGTAAGCTACAACGTGGAGACCATGTGCACAAGATTGTAGATGTGAATACAACGGTTTAGATAATTGCCCAAGGAAGCAACTCCTAGTTCTCTATAGGTCATTTTGCAAGTGTGGAGATAATTCCAACATTTGCAGCTCATCTAGATTTTCTCCCACAACAAAAAAACATCACTGAATGCGTAAACTTCCTTGAATGAGCTACAGGTTTTATGCCAATTCATGAATTGGCTTCAAGATTAAAATAAGAAAATTAATGCCATTTTGGGGTTGCATGGGAGGAATGGAGCTTGGGACAACATGACAGGAGCTCACCTAGCAGAGTAAATATATGTATTTGAAACCCTAATCCTGAGAAATGTAATATGTTGCCTTCCTCTCTACAAAGTTGCACATAAAAAAATATCACAAAGACTACAACTTGCATAGAGGAGGACACAAGAAATTTTATGCAGGATAAAGAAAATGGAGGTGCCTGGAAACAATTATCTAGCCCCTAAAATGCACTAGAGGCATGGATGATCCCATACATCATAACTGCAGTAGTTTTTGTTCCTCAACGACTTACTATTTTTCAGAGGTAGACTCTAGTTCACTATACCACCTGTATTTTGTAGAGACAAGACAACAGTTCACTATAGCACCACTTCATTATTTGATGGCCATTTCACTATTTCCTCTTTTCTTTGACTGTGCTTGATCCTCCTTCAAACAGTTGGCTTACTCATTCAGATCAGTTTTTGATTAAAAAGACTCCATTCTAATAACTCAAATTGTGATCTTCAAATCTCTTTTGGATTGGCGGCTTTGCTTATTACTTTGGGGGTGAATTGCATGCTTTCATAAATCTGCCTTCTTTACAAAATGTCTGGCTTGTTCTTGGATCGAATGACTACTCTAAAATATATAAAACACATGATCTCTTGGCACTCTTTTCTTTAATACCTGCAAACTCTTTTTACTAGCATCCTTTGAGATTTTTCTTTGGAACAACACTCCCTTGATTCATGACACTTCCTTTGTACCGAGATACCTCTTATTTATGCGATCCTATTTAGAAATTAACTGTCATTTCCAATAGAGAGGGAAATTTGGGCGCCTTATCTTTACCTACAACTTCCAAACCTTAATTTTCTTTTGACAACGATCTCTACCAAATTGTTGAAGGGGATAAATGATGTATGCCATATTGTTGGTTGGGCACAAAACATATTATTAGTGAGAAAACTAAATGATGTGGGCGTGCGAGTTATTTTATTCAATAGAGATCCCTCTATTGAATAAAATAGAGCATGTAAGATGTGAGGAGTTATGATGCTCATTAAGGGTGTCCATATGGGTACTTTGTTTCAATTTGATGTGGGCACTATCTAAGTACATGTGCCATCTCTTGCTTTATAAATGAATTACCTACAAATAAGGAAATATTATGGTTCTAGAGATATAGATGATTATTATATGAGGATATGGTTGTAATTCATCTAAATAAATGTACAAATTTTAGTCACTTTAAGGAGTATAAATTTCTTAAAAAAAATTAATTGAAGGATTACATTTCTTAGAATTGAAAATGGAAATTAATTTTGTTTAATAGGTTTTGTAAGAAGCATATAATTGGAAGTAACAAGACTACTCCATATAGAATTATCAAAATGGAGTTGTGGAAAGAATCAATAGGACACTAATGAAGAGAGATAGGAGTATGCTTAGTGAAGCTTGTTTGGAAAAAAATGATCAATGTAGAAGTAGGTGTTGTAGACACTAAAAAATTTCCTAAGTCTGTGAGTGTCATTTTTCTTGGTCATTGTCCTTCGATAATTGAATAATTTTAATTATTCAATTATTTTTTATCATATTCTTCTATTAATTAAATATTTTTAATTATTTAATTAATTCACTTTCTAATCTCTATTCTATCTTAATCAATTAAAATAAATTAATTGTGTTGCTAACACCCCCTTTCTTCAATAATTAAATAATGATTTATTTAATTATTCATCTTTCATCATCTGTCCATAGTCAGATAATAATAATAATTTGACCTTTTTATTCTCCTATAATTAAATAATTGTCAAAATTATTTAATTGTGTTATTCTTCTCCCCTTTGAATAAATAATTCAAATAAATTATCCATAACTAATTTTCACCCCCCTATTTAATTAAATTGATGTCACAAATTAATTTAATTAAATGCTCCTTTTTCATTTTCTCCAAATAAATAATTCTGATGAATTATTTATTTGCCACTTGTCCATTTCCTCCATTTTTGAATAAATAATTTAAAATAAATCATTTATGCCTCCCCTTTTAGTTAAAGATGCCCTGTTATTCATTTCTATCATATCCTTCATTTATGTCATAGCCGTTGGCGCCATAGCTCTTCCATGAATGACATATTCTAGTTGCATCAATTCTCAACCGTCAATCTTAGCATCTCTCTAGAAGTTTGATCTTGGCCATCCATTTCGTAACCTCCCTCTCATCCATTCTCATCCATCAATCTTGGAATATTTATAGAAGATCGATCTCGGCCGTCCATTCAAATGGTTGTCTATAAAAACAACCTTCCTCTCCCATTTTCAACTTAACAACCATTATCTCCAACTTGCTTGCTTACTATTTGCAGGTATTTACACGACTTCAACAAAAAATCTGAGGGCCATATTGGCATAAGAAGAAATAGGAGAGACAAGGGAAGTGAAGCAACTTCAAATGGGGAGTGTTTAATTTCAATTATTTTAGTTTATTCTCCATTTGTTTGTGTTCTCTTATTTTGATGTGATTTTATAGCTTAGAAGTGTTGGCTGTCACTTATTCTGGGCTAGGATTGATCTAACCCTATCTTACATTGGTGAACCTAACGTGAACTACAAATTTTCATGATTATATGCATGTCCTTATGGAAGATTATGTTGATGAACTTCTCTCCAAATAGCTAGAATGGAGTGGACACTTAGTAGTATTGGACAAGATTTTCACCAGAAAACATCAACTCAGGCTAAATCATAAAAAATGTGTTTTCGGGGTCCAATCAGGCAAACTCCTAGGATATATTGTCTCTCGTAGGGGAATATAAGTTGATCCCGCTAAATTAAAAGCTATCTTGGACATGCCACCACCAACCAATATTAGTCAGTGAAGGACATTACAAGGAAGATTACAATCAATTTGCAAGTTCATTGCTCAACTAGCTGACATGACCCATCCATTCCAACATCTATTACAAAAAGGGACTTCCTTTAATTGGACTGAGAAATGTCAAGAAGCATTTGATCAAATCAAGAATTACTTATTAACTCCACTAGTTCTCATGCCTCCTATTGACAAAAGACATTTGGTACTATATGTGACAACAACTACATCAACCCTGGGGCATTACTAGCACAAAATGAGGATGATGGAAAAGAAAGAGCAATATATTACATTAGTCACACTTTAGTCAAATATGAATTGAACTATAGTCCTACTGAATGAGCATGCCTAGCAATGGTATTTGAAACACAAAAACTAAGACACATGTTAAATCAGAAGAAAAAATTGATTGCCAAAATTGATCCTCTGAAACACCTTCTCAGCAAAGTAGTGTTGACAAGAAGACTAGCTAAGTGGGTCATGATTATGAGTGAGTATGACATTGAATACATTGAACAAAAAACAATAAAGGGACAAGTAATAGCCGATGAACTTGCTGATGCACCAGTGAAAGCAGACCATCCGTTGATATTTGGTTTTCCAGATGAATCAATCTTTGTTATAGAAACACTAACAACGTGGAAGTCATATTTTGATAGATCCTACACAAGTCATGGTTCAAGATCTGGTATCTTGTTCATCACACCTCAATGAGATTCTATCCCCAAGTCATACCGAATAGCATTTCCATGCACAAACAACATGGCTGAGTATGAAGCATTATTGATAGAACTCTAAATGGCAATAAAATGGAAAATTAAGAAAATGCAAGTCTATGGTGATTCTCAGTTAGTGATTAAGCAAGTCAATGATGATTATGACACCAAGGATGAGAAATTGACACCCTACAAGTGCATGGTGGAAAAATTTAAACTATACTTTGATACTATTTCTTTTGAACATATACCAAGAATCTAGAACAAAGTAGCTGATGCAATGGCTACCACCAGATCTCTCTTTGACATTCCCAATAATGCATCATAATATGAGTTCTTTGTAGAACAATTGTTGATCCCCACATTCGATGTCCCCAAAACTGAACTTGTGTGTGAACTTGTTGGTCTTGAATCCCCTTGGTACAAAGACATCTATAGTTACTTGCATGACCAAATTATCCCTCATGACTTGTCCCTTAACCAACGAAAGACCTTTATCTGAAAAAGCATCCAAATATTCCATCATCATAGATACCCTTTATCATCGCAACCTATATTTATTGTTTGAAGGATGGTAGGTATAATGCTCTCACCTTGTGAAAACTCGATGATCAGAAAGCCAAACCCATCTGTTTTTGTATTCACCCATTATAGGGCCTGCCTTGGTGGGAAAAATTACTCACCCAAAGGGAACAACCCAAAGTGGTAACAAGCTAAATTCAAGCTCTTCCAAGCCACTATAAATAATTGTGCTTCTTGACTAAAGTTAGTTAGCAACAGGTGCAGATGTGTCATACTAACAAGTGCCAACCTCAGTAGCCTTGTGAGCTACGTAAAATCCTTCCTTAGGGAAAGGATCGGGAGGGATCTTGACTACCATAGTCTTGAGCTAATTTTTCCGCATGTATGGCCACCTTGAATGGATTCCCTTACTAGAAACCCCTTGTTTTTAGAATCCAAAATCCTTCTATTTGTTGGTGCAAGAGGTTGGACCTTTGAAGCCGTCCCACATTTTCAAGGTTCAAAGTAGAGATGGAAAATTTCTCTTTGGGAAATTCAGAACTTGGTATGCCCGAGAAGTGAGTACACTGTGAGGGGGAGCCTGTGCTACCATGTTCCTTGGTCATCTGCTCTGAATAGGTGCGGCTAGAGAAATCCAAGTGGGAACCTAATGAATATTATCATTGCCAACCATAGGGCTTGTGCATTGTTATCTATGTGTGTTTTATTTTGAAATCAAACATTTTGTCACATCCAAAATCAAACCAAAAATAAGTGCTTGTAATTGTATTATGTGGTTTCCAATCAAAATTCATCAAAAACATTCAAAATCCCATCAAAAACCAAGTCAAAACATCAAAATTGCAAAATCAACATTCTATGAACCATAACTACTTAAAACAGAGCCACAATTGCCTAATTACCACAATTTCACAAAATAATTGTCCAAAACTAAACCAATTCATCATAGTAGTGATCTTGACTTCCAAACCAGAGACTTGCAGAGACAACACTTCTAAGCTACAAGCCACATCCAAACAAGAGAATACAAACAAAGAGGAATAAAAATGAAATGCATTCAAAGTAGAACACTCCCCATTTCAATTTATTCACTTCTCTTGCTCTCCTATTTGCAATATTTTCCCTCAGATTTGTAGTCTAACTTGTGCAAATACCTACAAATTGTAAGTAGAAAGTTGGAGACAAAATGGTTGTTAAGAAAAAAATGGGAGAGGAAGGTTGCTTTTATAGACAACCATTCAAATGGATGGATGAGATTAATCTTCTATAAAGATTCCAAGATCGACAGTGGAGGATTGATGCACCAAGAATATGCTATTCATGAAAGGGTTATGATGCCGATGACTATGACGCCTAACGACTATGACAAAAATAAAGGCCATGTGATAGAGATTAACGAGTAAGGAATCTTTGACCAAAAGGGAGGCATAAATAATTTATTCAAATTATTTATTCGAAAAAGGGAAAATGGAGGAAATGGACAAGTGGAGGATAACTAATTCATTCAAATTACTTACTTGAGGAAAATGAAAAATGAGCTTTTAATTAAATCAATTTATAAAATCAATTTAATTAAATGGGGAGAGGTGGAAATTAGATACTAAATAATTAATTCAAATTATTTAATGGGGAGAGGAATGACACATAATTAAATAACCTTGACAATTATTTAATTATAGAAGAGTGAAAAGGTTAATGCATAGACGAATAATAATAATTTTTATTATCTGATTATAGGCGAATGGTAAAAAGATAAATAATTAAATAAATAATGATTTATTTAATTATTGAACAAAGGGAGTGTTAGCGACACAATTAATTTATTTTAATTGATCAAGATAGAATAAAGATTAGAAAGTGAATTAATTAAATAATTAAAAATTATTTAATTAATAGAGAAATACGATTAGGGATAATCAAATAATTAAAATTATTTAATTATTGATGGACAAGGACCAGAAAAAATGATGCTCATAGACTTAGGAATTTTTTTAGTGTCTACATTTTTCCCCTCTTTGACATAATGCAGTTCATCATGTTGTGTCAAAGAAATTCAGTCAAGAGATACCCTAGGATGCTCCAGTGAAACCAAGGTACATGTATGCCCCCTCGAGAGGACAGATAGGTTCAGAGAACACGAATGTGCTCTCGAAATGGATGATAAGACTAGAGGATGAAGGATAGAAGAAATGTTAGCCCGGAGAAGATGGATATTAGCACGAAAAAGGAAAGGAAGATGGAGATGAAAAGCTAGACGAGAAATGACAAGGGACTGACTTTCATACTTGTATATTTATCATCATTGGGCATCAAAAGTGTTGAAAATGGAACACAAACACCATGGTATGACATAGACCAAGGTGTGCAAGGTGACCATTTGTGAGAGACAAGCAATCAAAAGATAAAGTCAAAAGACAAAGAATGCCCCAACTCATACTAAGGACCCAATTATCCTAGTCTTTTTGCCAAGACAAACCACAAACAACAAACAAACAAAAGAGGCCATGATCCATCATCATCCCTCTAAATCCCTTAATAGGACACCCTTGAGGTAACTAGTAACATGACCGAAGACCAACCAAAAAGATAAGACAAATCCAAACCAACAAAGTGTTTGCCAATAGAGATAGTGTTTGCAGATAGTATTGATAAGATTGTTTGATGTGATTGTTTAAGTTGACCAAGATGATTAAATTGATTGATAGGTTGAAAAAGATTGATTGATAATTGAAAAAAGTTGACAAATTGATTTGATCAATAGGTTGACAAAGATTGATTGATAAGCTGACAAAAGTTGACAAATTGATTTGATTGATTGTACCTAGTTTTGGGAAGGACACATCCCAAGTAAGGAAAAATTGATTGACAAGATTGATTGATAGGGTTGACAAGGTTTGATTGATAATGATAGTGCCTAATCTTAGGAAGGACACATCCTAATTAAGGAAAGACTGATTGACAAGGTTGACAAAATCGATTGATTGTTTGAAAAAGATTGATTGATATGACCAAGGGATGTGACGATACCTAATTTCAGGAAAGAAATATCCTGTTTAAGGCAAGGAGCACATTTGATAAAGTTGACCAAGTGACAAGTGTTGACAAGACACTTAACTACAAGGACACATCCTGCTTAAGGTGAATGAAAAGGTTGACAAAGTCTCACTAATACATTTGACTACAAAATATGATGAAACTATCCGATGAAATATGTAAAATTTGATGTTCGTTGGGTGCTTGTAAAATTTGATGTATAATTTCCATTTTTTTGAGAGTTTATCCCTGATGTTTGTCGAAATGTCGACTATCAGTTTCGTCGAATTTTCGACAAACATGAAAAATAAAATAAAAAAACAAATTGTGGCCGACATAAAGAAAAGTGAGTTCTTGCCTGATTTATTGTGACAGTGTTTTGCTCTACTTGAGACAGTTTGTGGAGAACTAAGGACAATTTTCTTGGGAAAAATTAGAAAAAATTCAAGAAGATATCGCCAGGTTGAGGGTAGTCATTGTCTTTTTGCAAAATTCAGTTGTGAAGTCAGATTTGTAGTTCCAGGTTTGAAAATCATATTTTAAAGCAACATCTCATCAGATTTGATTTTTAGAGGTTAAGGGTTTTGAGAATTTCATGTCCAGATTTTGTTGTGTGGAATCACCATAAGATCACAACCGAGGAATAGATTCTTGTGACTGTAATTATGTGATCCATAACTCTATTGGTCATGTGGCACAGTTGTGCTATAACAAATACAGGATGCATTCATGTGTGACCCAAGTTTAATGTGGCTATGTTTTGATAGAAATGGAGGCACTCATATAATGTAGTTAATTCAGGTTGTATAATGTAGGTGTCAATCATCAGATGTTGATATGCAAAGTGGTTGTGTTATATCAATTATGTAGTGCATTCAAGCACAACCCATGTTTAATGGGCTATTCTAGAGAGTGATCAAGATTTTCTAAACCTTATGAATGTTACTTAACATATATTTTCATAATCTCAAATTCCTTCAGAGGCTTTTGAAGTATCAATGTATCCTATATAGGGTTTAGAATGATTTCTTTTAATTAAAAATAAATAAATGATGTATTTCCTGTAATTAGATAATGTGGAGATCTCCTAAATTTGCCCTAGCACACTATCCTCTTTGGCACTGTATCCATTACTCTAGCTACTAGGGTTTTGCATGTGACATCTTTAATATCTTCATGACCGTGGCTTTTAAATAGATCTCAGTCTTTGCTTTAATCCTTTTCATGGTAACCCTTGAGTTCCATAATCCACCTTCAATCTCTTCTAAGAACGTTGTCTTAAGCTAGACTGCATAGTATGCATATAAAGCAAGTCCTTCATACCTGCCATTGTTCCAAACCACCACTCACTGCCTTGCTTAAAATGTTGCCTCCATAAGCACAATAGCATGTTTTAAAATCATGGTTTCCAGTGATTGACCATTAAGGTCACCACTTTCATCATGAAGATACAATGAGATTTTTGTCTTCAAACTCAAAGCATTATGGAAGATAACATTGTGAATTGTTTGTTGTGTACGATTCAATTTTCTTGCACATTTATTGCTTTGCTAACTTCCTTTAAGACTGGGTATTGCACCCTCAGCTGCAATCTCAAACAACTCACTCACTATCACTTGAAGATTCCTTTCATGAACATCCTTCTATAAAATCAAACTATGCTCTATAGACTGCCTATTACTACAAGGGACTCATTGTTTCATGGTATTGTAGTTCTTAAGATCCTTCAACCTTATTGAAACTACTTCACATTCCACAAGGTATTATTCACTATTCTCCCATCTTTGGTGAGTCTCAAAACACTCCTCAAATATGCAATCCACTACCTCCATTATACAATATTAATGGCTAAGAAGAAACATTGAACCTATGATTACCATTGTTACTTCATTTGGATAGTCATTCCCTGATTGCATTTGCCTTGTCTAACACTACCAAAAGCATTTGAAAAACCCTTAAGGTCAGCAAGGGGGTAAGGAAACTCACTATTAAAATCTCCACTTTACTATGCAAGGTTTGAGCTTTATTATCTTGTCATTGCTCAGCCTGTTTTTGACTGTCACATCTCAAGTGACTGTCATTCTTCTTACTATAGATTGCATTTACAAATGTCACTAAGCTACATAGTGTGCTTGTTATTGGCTATAATCTTTAGATTGCAAGATTTTGTTATTACCTACAATGTCTCGATCTTTCTGGTATTGCAACCTCACTAATCCACTATAGTTATTGTTTATGTTTCTACGGAGGCCTAGGGTTTGTACCCTAATCATGCTCTTACCAATGCTTCTATTGTTTTTTATCAGGGCTCTCTCAATGTTGAGGGCCCTAAGGATAAGCTCGTCATAAGAAGTGACACATTGCATCTTTAACTAAAAGGATAAATCCGTATTGACATTAACAATGATGATTCCGACTTGTTGCTCCTTAGGAATGGGTCACTTGCTCTTACTAGCTCGCTACCTCCATTATTGTAGAAATTTTGTGATCAAGTTCAATATTCTGATTTTAGGAGTCTCAATGGTTGGAAATCATAGTAAAATCAGAATTTAATAAGTTTTGGAATTAGCATTGTAAAGTGCTTTTTGGAGTCATTAACTTCAGACTATCTTCTCTTTTGCAGGGATGGTTGCATGCCAAATTTTTTTGGTGTAAAATATCATAATTATTAGATTATGTTACCTATGTATGAATAAAAATTATTGGAGTGTGAATTTGATATTTTTTGAAGATCCAAATAGTCAAGCTTGGTAAAGAAAAATCATGTCAGATAATATTAGTCCAGAACAAAATAAAGAGACACTTGATAGATTGTGGGCTAGATTGAAAATAAAGGGTGATGAGAAATGTTATTGTTCTTGCAATAATTGCAAGGGCTTAAAGACGAGATGAATTTTAATCACAATAGCTAAGAAACATTGTAGGCAACATGGTCACATTGAAGGGGGGCATGATTATCGTCTATTGGTAAGTTGTTCATTATATGTGTTTATATTGATTGAATTTGTAAATATTTATATTGTTTTAACATTTTATATATATATAATCACTTGATTATGATCATGGTTTATTTGTATCTATCATTATTATAAAGGTGGGGCACCCTAGGGCAGATGATATGGATTATCACAGCCCAAAGAATGTGGTTTTGCAAGCGGACGAACATGGAGCTGTGAATATTGAAGATGAAGTTAATGATCCTATGGAAGAAGATGATCATGCACCAGAAAACATAGTTGAAGATGATGGTACAAATACATTGATCCACATTTAGTGGCAAAGCTGATCATGATGATCAAGATGACTTTGATGATGTTCATGATTTACCTGTACTTGATAAGGCATATGAGCCCCTTTATGAAGGCTCTGAAACAACTCTTCTCTCTACTGTATTGTTGCTTTTGAACTTGAAGGTTATGAATGGTTTATCAAACACAACAATCTCACGGATGTTAAGCTATGTCATATATGTCATCTTTTTTCATCTATTTTAATTGTTGTTAGTTCATCACTAGTAAATAAAGGATGAAATATGTACCATTAATATTCTTTATATGAACAAATTATTTTTTGTTGTAGATTGATTAGTGAATTTTTCTTACCACTATCAAATATTTTACTTCATTCATACCAAGATTTATGTTCCATTATGAAAGATATCAGAATGGAGTATCAAGCAATAGATGCATATCCCAATGATCATATTATATATCATAAACAACAGGAATTTGCAACAGAATGCCCAGAATGTCATATCAGTAGATATCGAATAGATCAACTAACAAAAAAGGTGCCTCGCAAGGTTCTTCATTATATTCCCATTATTCCACGTATGCAATGATTATTTAGTGCGAAAGCTTAGCGCAATTGATGGATTACCATGCACAGAATAGAAGTGGAGATGACATTCTTTGAATGCCTGCAGATGACTCTGCATTTAGGGACATGGAGGAAAAATGACCACACTTTAAAGAAGAACCTCGTAATCTCAGGCTTTCATTGGGAATGGACGGTGTCAATCCATTTGGAGAGCTGAGATCTATTTACTCAGTGTGGCCTGTTTTTGTTATCAACAATAACATTCCTCCATGGATGTTAATAAAGAGGGAGCACATAATGTTGTCAATGATTGTTCCAGGTATTTGTTTACATCAATTTTCTTTAATGTAGTAGCATCTCATTTGTCTTATTTTTTGTATAATAACATATTTTTTTCATTCAATAGTCATGTACATTAATTTATATATATTGCAGTAAAATGGTTATAATAATTATGTAATGTTTATGTTCATTCAACTAGCTAAGTACCAAGTTAAAGATATGAATGTCTATATCGAGCCTCTTATCAACGAGTTACTAAAGTTATGGAATGGCGTCACTATGTATGACGTCTCCAGACCAATAGGACAAATACAATTTTAATTCCATGCAATGCTTGTATGGACAATTCATGATGCCCCAGGGCTAACACATTTTTGTGGTATGTTATAACATTCGACTGCACTTTAACAATATTTAATTTGATGAAGTAGATATCATGAATGTTTTTAAAATAATCTATTCATTATATATAATTATAAAAATTGACATATTTAATCTAATTATATATCATCTTGCAGGTCTTCAAACAAAGGGAAAATTTGCATGTCCAATTTGTGGTCCAAAGATGAAATCTCGTCGTTCAACAAGTTTAGGAAAGCAGGTGTTTGATGAGTATAGGAACTTCCTCTATAGAAATCATAAGTATCGAAGGGAATATAATAGGAAGTTAATCGTCAAGGTTATACATCAGATCAAATTGTTTATCTATCATATATGATATGTTTTGAATTTATATTTTTATATTGTGTTGTGTTTACTCATGTTGTAATTGACAATAATTGTCGTTGTTAATTTGTTTAACTTATATGCTTCATGAAGGTCGTCAAGGCATTAATGGTTGGCTTCCACAGGGACTGAAAAGTTATCCCAGAAAATTTATTAGATTGCCCTACTATGAGCAGCTACAAATTGTGCATTTGTTTGATACAATGCATATCGGAAAGAATATAACATAAATGTTATGAAAAATATTGGATGGAAGGCATGACAAAGAAAAAATTGTCAAAATTTGTAGTGACATTCAGGAAGCCAATCATGCAATGAAAAATATCATTCAATTAAATAGTGATGGAGACCAAATTAATATAAGTGCCCTTCCTTGGTTATTAACAGAGCAGCAAAGCAATGCTATAAAAGAAGTCATACAAAAAATTGATTTCCCACAGGATTTGCTGCGAACATAAACAATATAATAACAAAGAAAGGTGAATTTGGGTCAGGGATGAAAACGCATGATTGGCATACCTTCATTAAGGTAATTATTCTGGTATATTATATACACTTGTATAATGCATATACTTTTCAGTGTATTGTGTTTACTACTTTTGGAAAAATAATGAAAATATCATTTTATAATTGTTGCAGTACGTTCTACCTCTATCTCTCCCATACAACTTTGACAACAATGTCAAGCAAGTTATATATGATCTTAGAAAATACATGAGGTAAGTAGCGAGATTTGTTCAATTCGCTGTATACATCTTATAATTGCCATTTGTTTTACTTGTTATGTAATATACTGTATATTTTTGTTAAATATCGTTAATATATTTGCACCTTGAATCACTTGTAGATGGTTGTCATCTAAAGAAATCCATAAAGAAGATATAAATTATTGGAAGAGAAAAATTCTTCATCTAATGTGTGAAATGCAAAGTGTCTACCTTCAACATTTTTCAATGCACAAGAACACTACCTCATACACCAAGTTGAGGAGATTGAATTGTGTGGACCTGTACACACAAGGTCAATGTGGATGGTTGAGAGGCACTTGAAATTTTTGAAGGCTTTGGTTAGACAAATAGCACATCCTGAGGCTTCTATGGTGGAGGGATATATGGTATACCAGACCATAGTGTACATTAGTGAATATCTTCCTAAGTTTGCAGCAAAGATCCATTTAGATCGCATTTGGGATCCCAACTCCATTAACAAATTCGAAGGGGAGTACCTGTTGGGGAAAGTGAGATTGAGGAAAGTGAGAGGTAATTATAAGATGGTCATGGAGATTAATTGGAATGCATTTAACATATGATTTTTATGTATATTGTACTTATTTAATTTTTAATTTTCAATATACATCAATTATAAATTAAGGTCGTATACTGTGGTATTTAACTAATTATACGCCATTTGTGAATTTCAATTTATTTTGGTACAGTTGGTCGAGAGTGGGATGCACTACATTTGTATGTCGCCAACAATCTTGATTGGATGACAGTATGGATTGAATGATGTCAACAATCTGGTCGCGCATTAACATGGGAAGGTGTGGCTTCATTGGTTAAAGAAGCTCATCGTAATGGAGATTCCAATGTTACACAAAGGGAAATTGATCCTAGCATATGGTTTTAAGAGATAAAAGGTGCGATATAAATATATTAATCACCCATATTATTTAATTATTTTCAAGTATTATATTGATGTATATATATTTTGAGATTGTTTTGCATACATTCATTGAGAATAAATATGTTTATCAATGATGATATTGCAATAATTTTTACATGTTGACATATTGCGGTGAAACACCACAAGGCTATGTGAGATTTTGCAATGGTTGTAAATTTTGAATCAAAATGTTGGATGACATGAAGAAAACTTGTGATGATTACGGTATAGCTGCAGGTCTTCCGGTGACTAATGTTTCATCTAGAAGGAACATATACATCTAGGGGTCTCAGTCGATACTATGGGATTTTGGATGATATATACTTGAGTGTGACTTTAAGTCCTTCAGATTAATTTTGTTCGTCGTCCTATGGTATAGGCTACGATTGAATGAAAATGATCCTGAGAGAACTGTTATTGAACATAATAATGGATTTACCATGGTTAATACAAGGTTGATTGAGCGAGCTGGAAATGAGCCCTATGTTCTTCCAAGCCAATGTGAGCAGGTATTTTACTCAGAGGTTCCAGGTAAACCAGGTTGGTCATTTTTTGTTAGACATGATCCAAGAGGAAGGTCGGTAAAGTATAATGTGGTGGAAGAAGAATATGCGAAGAACTAGAGATGATGTAGATGATGATCGGGGATCAGGTTAGTTGATGATGTCCACGGCCGAAGATGTCGAGGGAGGAACTAGATGATGATGATGCTTAGAGGTTAATGTTCATGAAGATGAGGCCGCCGGCCCGATGTCGATGGCGATGATGATGATATGACCAATCATTACAATGTCAAATCTGGATCAGATGATACAGACAAAGAGTTGGATGAAGAAGAAGATCAATGACATTGAAATGTATGAGTTATGTGATTATATTATCTATTTGATATTAATTTCTTGATAGAATTATATTTGACTTATGTGGTTACATAATTAATTCATGATGTTTTTAATTTTTATGCCAATACATAATTAATTTAATGATGTACTTTTTAATGTTTGAAAGGTCAAAAAATTAAAACATTTCAATAATGATGTTAACAACCTTGAAATTAGTGTGTTTTATGTTTCATGTGATCATAAAAGATTAAAAAGTCAGTTGTAGAGGTGGTTGTTCAATGGTTGACGTGTATGTTGGTTCTTTTTACAATGTAACCAGGTTTGTCTTCTAATATACCTATGAAATTTCCAATTCCAATTGAAGGCAGGTCGAAAGACCTGGACCAACTTACGAGGACTTTAAAAGCCTCGTACACTTCGGGCTCTGCAAGACCCGGGAGGGTGATCCCTTAATGTGTTTACAACCTTTGCACCATTATTATAAACAACATTAACAATAGCAGATGATCTCACTTAATAACTCAACATGATAAGATAATATCAACTAGAATTGGCTGTTCATAGACAATATCAACTATCTAGAGTGTGAGATAACTAAACACAATCCATTGTATAAGATAGTCAATGATTTGCAATTTGTAGCAAGCTCTAGGAAAAGACAAACAAATATTGAACTACATGAATAATTACAACTTAGATCAGTGCCATATATCCATTGCAGGAGTCAAATTCATAAGCATCTAGAGGTTTATAACAGATTTAATACATCACATATAAGATCCCTGACAATATTGCATTACAATTTCATCAGTATGCATTCTAACCCAAGACTACTTATCAAATCCTTATACAACACATATCCACCTATAATCCCATTCAAGCATTTTGATTAATTCCTTGAATTAAAGCTAAAATAGAATCATACACACCACAACAGTGAGATGGATAAAACAACCCTTAGTTATTTCATTCAAAGTTCGGATATGCATGTACAATGGAGAGACATGAGCTCGAATTTTCATTTCAACTCAAATGCTAGTACTGTTATACAACATTAAATCTCTATGAACTTAAAACCTATTACATAATGACTCAAAACCTAAATTGCATTTCTCTAAAACCATTAGACTTTACAATTCGCTCTGCAACTTCACCTAGAATCAACAAAAATTATCTAACTTGTTAACCCATGCCGGCCTTGAAATCCTTTCTTATAGAAAATGAAGAGGAACAAACAAACGGATACAAAATTACACTTGTCACCGGTCCAATTGGAGCACTGGTGATATTCCAAAATTTGTTACAACAACCACCGCGAAAATGTTGGCGTTTTAAATTGTTACAGCAACAATCATTCTGGAGCATATTCTCATTCATCATGTTGGTGGAGGAAGGTTGATGCAATAACAAAAAACCACGTGAAACCCACGCCAAGAAAGTCATCCATACAAAATTGGAAACATTGTAACTGCAGCATCTGATTTTCCACTTGTCGGTAGCCCACTCTTTTTACTCATCATCATTCAAATACTTAGCCACCCACCTCTGGTATTCTTCGTCAGTTGGCTAGTCAAAATTAATCACCTCACTTACTTTTGTACTATAAGGCATATACTTTACTGCTACCTAATTAGCATCTCTTTCAAAAGATTCCAAAAATGAGCGATTTTCCAATAATCTTATCCATACAATTTACCAACAAATCATATGCCAGGTCATCACAAATTATTTTAATTTGATTATTGATGACTTTACTTATGATTACGCCATTGTTGGGTGTTGATTTCCCCTACTCATCGGTTGCTTATCAGTAACTTGATTGTGTTACCCCAATCATTAGAGTTCTTTACCAATTCCCTAATCTTCCTACTTAGATCATCCGGTAAGGTCAGAAAACCTTGCATGATTTGACTAATATATAAGTAGGCTTCAATGATTGGGGCACGGTATTACATCAAACCTTGAGGCTTTATTCATAACATCTAGATCATTTTCCCTAGGGATCTAATTTTGAATGATTGGAATCACTATCCCCTTATCCCTATCAACATTATTTATTGCTTCAAATAGCAAAGAATACAAAGAATGTATAGAGGGCAGTTTATTATCCACCTTTTCATTTAAATGCTCCAAAACAAGAGTAACAATTTCTTTTTCTTTTGAAAGAAAACCCTCGTCTTTTACCCTTAGTGATGTCTATAATTGATCAATTTTCTGCATGAGCTACATCTTTGTTGGATCAACAGAGCACTCTATTTGTTCATCAGCTTGTTCTAGAGGAGGGGTAAGAGCAGGATTTTCAATGGGAGACCCTGGTGTAGAAACATTTGGAGAAGTAGGAGGCATTGACCTTGCTGTGGGAGGTGATGTGCTAGTTCCTAGAGCATTGGATGTTTCCCCAGTATGTCTATACTTGAACCTTTCTACTTTAGTTTGTAGCTCAACATTCCTCTGTTTCATTTTACTATATTCTTCAATTAAAATGTTATACTTCTCCATTAGGCTCTTTCTTTCAGCCTCCTCCCTTTCAACAGTCTTTTGGGCCAACTTGGCCACATTCAAAGTTAAACTAGTGGCTTCGGTTGTTGTAGTCTCTGAAGCCCTCTTTATTATTAATCCTCCTTTGAAATTTGGATTAATATCAACAATGTTTGGCTTTCTTCTTTGTGGAGCCAATGCCCAAATTTCCAAGGTCTCATATTCTTCACTGAAAGCAGAGTTTTGTAATGCTGCCTTAACTTTTTCTTCAGAATCCTGAAAAAGATTCTTGGACTTCATAATGGCATTGAAAGCCACTGCATCTGCGATGTCCCATTCAGGAAAAATCAAAACACCAGCTTGATTCACTAGTTGTCTTCCTTCTTCAGGAGTGATGTTTTTGAACTCTTCCATTAGTTTAGCTTTCACTTCTTCATCATTCTCCTGATCTGACCTGTCAGGCCTTAGTTCTCTTCTCTCCTTGCATTTGTTTTGATATTCCTCAAATTTCATCCTCCATGCTAATTGCAAGAATACAGGAGTCTTTACAAATGCATTGTCATCTAAGAACTCCTTACAAGCCTCCATTCTTGCATCCTACACACTCTTACCCTTCAT
>VDFB02178517.1:0-21632 GCA_007258455.2 Sequoia sempervirens
GTCCCTAGTTATTCTGGAAGTCTGAACCTGGAAGAGTTGATTGACTGGATCAACGAGATAGAAGAATATTTTGAATATGAAGAATTAAAGGACCCAGATTTGGTTAAGTTTGCAAAAACGAAGCTGAAGGGCCATGCCAATATTTGGTGGAAAGAGGTCTAGTTGGAGAGAAATCGAAGAGGAAAAGGAAAGATCAGCAGTTGGGATCGCATGGTCGAGAAGATGAAGAAGTAGTTCATACCAGTGGACTACGAGTTAGATCTGCTAAATAAATTGCAAGGTTTGAAGCAAGGAAGTAGATATGTGAAATAATACACAGAATATTTTCATAAAATGATCATCAGAACGGGCCATGCAGAGGCCAACAAGGAGAAGGTAGCCCGTTATCTTAATGGGTTACGACCGAGCATTCAAGAAGAGTTGAGCCTAGTCAGAATGACCACCATTGAGGATGTGTACCAGTTTTCTCTGAAAGTTGAGGAGAAACTAAACAAAAGATTTGACAACAAGCAAAAAGGATGAGGAGGTCAAAGCAGAGGGGGTAGTGGAAGATCTTCTGGAAGCCAAAATGAGGATGAAAGGAGAAATGAAGATGTGGGTACCAGTCAGAGCCAGAGGAATGATAACTTCTACCGCCATCGTGATCAAAACAGTGGTGATCAAAGAGGTAGAGGAAGAGGAAGATCTGGGCCAAGGCCTGGAAGAGGTGGTTTTAGAGGAACTTGTTTCCATTGTGGTGAAGAAGGGCATCGAGCCTATGAATGCCCACAACACCAAGGAAGGACAGACAGAAGGCCAGAAGGTCGTGGAAGGGTTGCACATGCAGATGAGGAGGTTCAATCTGAGCATTTAGATGATGGTGAAAGGGGAGAAGCCCTAGTTGTTAAAAGAGCCCTAGTGACTGAAGAGAAGGATCTAGAACAGAGGAAGAATTTGTTTTGCACAAGGTGCAAGTGTGAAGAAAAATGTTGTGAGGTCATTATCGACAGTGGAAGCACCGATAATCTTGTTCCAGAAGAGATGGTTACGAAGTTGAAGCTGAAAAGGGAAAGGCATCCACATCCATATTAGATTGCCTGGTTGCAGAAAGACCATAAAGTTCTGGTCAATGAGCGGTGCCTGGTGAAGTTCAAGATCAAAAGCTATCGAGATGAGGTACTATGTGATATCATCCCCATGGATGCATGTCACATGTTGTTGGGGAGGCCGTGGTAGTTTGATAGGCGAGTTGTACATGATGGCCATGCAAACACTTATTCCTTGATGAAGGATGGAGTCCGCCATAAGTTGAAACCCTTGAAGAAGGACGAAGAAAAGGTATGCAGTAGTGCTAGAATTTGTTTTGTTGATGGAAGGAAATTTTTAGAAGGCATGAAGCATGAGCGTATGTGTTATGCATTGATTCCTAGAATGGATAAGGAAGATAGTGATGAGGTACCAATAGAAGTTTCTGGGTTATTGAATGAGTTTCAGGAGATTATTTCTGATAACGTACTTGAGGGTTTACCACCAATGAGGAAGATTAGGCATCCACATCCATATCGGATTGCCTAGTTGCAGAAAGACTACAAAGTTCTAGTCAATAAGCGGTGCCTAGTGAAGTTCAAGATCGGAAGCTATCGAGATGAGGTACTATGTGATATCATCCCCATGGATGCATGTCACATGTTGTTGGGGAGGTTGTGGTAGTTTGATAGGCGAGTTGTACATGATGGGCATGCAATCACTTATTCCTTGATGAAGGATGGAGTCTGCCATAAGTTGAAACCCCTGAAGAAGGACAAAGAAAAGGTATGCAGCAGTGCTAGAATTTGTTTTGTTGATGGAAGGAAATTTTTAGAAGGCATGAAGCATGAGCGTATGTGTTATGCATTGATTCCTAGAATGGATAAGGAAGATAATGATGAGGTACCAGTAGAAGTTTCTAGGTTATTCAATGAGTTTCAAGAGATTATTTCTGATAATGTACCTAAGGGTTTACCACCAATGAGGAAGATCAATCATCAGATTGACTTGATCCCTGGAGCCAGTTTGCCAAATAAGGCAGCTCACAGAATGACTCCTGCAGAAAATGAGGAGTTGAACCGACAAGTTCAGGAGTTGTTGAGGAAGGGTTTGATTTGAGAGAGTTTGAGCCCATGTGCAGTACCTGCAGTACTAGCACCAAAGAAGGATGGGGAGTGGAGGATGTGTATAGACTCCTGAGCCATAAATAAGATAACAATCAAGTACAGATTTCCCTTGCCAAGGATGGATGACCTGATGGATTGTTTGAGTGGAGCACAGTACTTCACAAAGATTGATCTAAAGAGAAGATATCACCAGATCCGGATTTGTGAGGGAGATGAATGGAAGACCGCCTTCAAGACCAAAGAGGGCCTGTACAAGTGGTTAGTCATGCCTTTTGGGCTAACCAATGCACCGAGCACATTCATGCCGCTCATGAATGAGGTACTGAAAGAGTTTCTGGGAAGTTTTGTCATTGTGTATTTAGATGATATTTTGATTTTTAGTAAGACCTTGGATGAGCATTTAATGCATATTCTTAGGTTTTTTGAGAAGTTGAGAGAGGAGAAACTATTGATAAATTTGAAAAAGTGTAGTTTTGTGAAGGAGTTAGTGTACTTGGGGTTTGTTGTCTCGGCAGAAGGTCTCAAGATTGACCCAGAGAAGGTAAAGGCTATTCTAGAATGGCCTACCCCAAGAATTGCTACTGAGGTGAGATCTTTCCATGGTTTGGCTAGTTTTTACAGAAATTTCATTAGAAACTTCAGTAGTATTTGTGCACCCATAACTGAAACAATGAGAGGGGATAGAAAAGAGTTCAAGTGGAGCACTGGAGCAGCAAAGAGTTTTGACCTGTTGAAGCAGAAGGTGATAGAGCAACCATTTTTAGCTCTCCCGTATTTCAATAAGGCATTTCAGGTGGATTGTGATGCCAGTGGTTGTTCCATTGGAGTAATGATGAGCCAAGAAAGTAAGCCCATTGCCTATTTCAATGAAAAGTTAAATGATGCAAAGAGAAAGTACTTTGTATATGATCAGGAATTTTATGCAATAGTTCAAGCATTAAAGAAATGGAGACATTATCTATTGCCGAAGGAGTTTTTTTGTTTACTGATCATCAAGCATTACAGTACCTGAGTAGTCAGGGAAAATTAAATCAAAGGCATATGAAATGGGTAGAATTTTTACAGAGTTATACCTTTGTTTTAAAGCATAGGAGTGGCAAGTCAATTAGGGTTGCAGATGCCTTAAGTAGGAGGCAAACATTGTTGACTGAGATGTAGATTGAAGTGGTTGGGTTCAATGAACTCAAGACATTGTATCCTGAAGACCCTGATTTTGCGGAGGCTTGGAAAGCTTGCAAGGAGCCTGTTATGGTTGACAGGACGAAGTGGTTGGATTTCATCATCCAAGATGGCATGTTGTTCAAAGGAAGTCAGTTGTGTATTCCAAGGAGTTCCATGAGGGAGAACCTGATAAAGGAGAAGCATAGTGGAGGAATGGCAGGACATTTTGGTCGGGATAAGACCATTGCCATTATCAGTGAGCATTATTATTGGCCTCAGTTATCACAAGATGTGAAGAAGTTTGTGCGAGTTGCGGTATGTCAAATGGCTAAAGGAGTGACGTAGACATCAAGGTATCACTTTAACCGTATCGCAGAGACCTTGGGAAGATATAAGTATGGATTTTGGTTCTTTGGTTTTCCAAGGACACAAAGAGGGAATGATTCAAAGATTTGTGGTAGTTGATGTGTTTTGAAGATGACTTCATCCCATGCCGTAAGACCCAGCATGATGCAGTCCACATTGTTGACTTGTTCTTCAAAGAGGTGGTGAGGCTACATGGTTTGCCAAAGAGTATAGTCTCAAATTGTGATACTAAGTTTGTGGGATACTTTTGGAGGACCTTGTGGAAAAAGTTGAAGATGATGTTGAATTTTAGTTATGCACACCATCCACAGAATGATGGGTAGATTGAGGTTGTGAACGTAAGTCCGGTAACCTACCGAGATGCTTGGTAGAGATAAACTCAAGGATGGAACTTGATCTAGAATTTTCTTACAATAATTACGTCAACAAAAGCACCGGTAGACTTTTCCGTGATTGTGTATGGAGGTAGTCCCAAGACCGCCTTAATTGAGGAAGATGACCAAGAGAAGAAGACAAGTGTCAGTTTAAGACTTTGGTAGAAATAACATCGCTTATTATACATGAAGAACATATTAACAAGATGAATATGCAAACATAAGGCTAAGGAAGATCAAAGAGGATGTAAGAGTTTCCAAATTGGTGATGATGAAGTGAGATGGTCCACTGGAAGAAAGAAAGGTTTCCAATGGGAACGATAACAAACTCAAGATGAAGAAGTTCTGGCCTCGTAAAAATTTTTTATATGATCTGTGGAATGCATACATGAGGAAAGGCGATGATTCAACATTTCCCTTGTGTTCAATATTTCAGATTTGACAGTGATCATGAGGGTGGCAGAGGAAACACCAACAATGGAACAGCTTACATTCTAGCACCTACTTCTCGTAGAAGGAGGAGATTGAAGAAACTTCGATAGATGTGTGGGAAGGAGTACCAGAAATAGGAAGTATGAAGAATATTTGGTAAAATGGAAATGAAGGCCTATGGAAGATTCTTCTTGGTTGCCTAAGGAAAAGGTTGACCATTTGGGTTTTCTTCAACCATCGGAGATGTGACGGGGTCACTTCTCAAATTACCCTAGGTGTCTGATGCAGGAGCATCTAGTGGTGTGAGGGAAATCTTGCATCACCCAAAAAAAAGATTTTTTCCATTTTTGTTCCTGTTGTTTTCTTTTTGTAGATGTTTTTGCATTTCTGGATACCCTTTTCGTCGATTAAGAGTTTCCAACTTTCAAAACTGCTTTTCTGCTTTTTCTACTCAACCGCTATTTTTAACAGGTGGGAATTTTAAGGCATGGGAAGACAAAAATTTATGGGAAGGTTCATGATGGAAAATAAGCACTTTGGCGAAAGAATCAAATCAAGATCATTTACGGTTTGACAGTTAGTCAAGTTCCAATTTCTACTTTTTAACCTGAAAAGCCTTCTGAGTCCAGTTTGAGGCACTAAACAGTCACGTATAGGCCCAGAAATTGTCGAAACCAACGAAGCAAATTCTTAGTGTGTTCTTCACTCTGACACCTTTCTGACGGTGCAAACAGTTCGAAAAATGGAGTCCCAAATCAAAAGTTATGGCTTCCGGAAGTTGGCCAATTTTTGGAAATTTGCCAATTTTCAAATTAGGACTTAGTTTTCGAATTTCAAATTGTACTTTTTGGCGCCAAATTGCCAAAAACTTATCTCGAATGTTATTTTTGGCTCCAAATTGAAAAGGGGCTATTTAGGGGGCTAATTTCTAATTTGAACTGGGGAGTTAGTTCGCATGCTGCGAAAGGGGAATCTGGGTAATTTCTGTAATTTTGTAATTTCTTTCTTAGACTTCTGTAGCTTGCATGTATCGCAGAGCTCGAGGATTTGGGATCCTCTGCATGTAAGATTTTCATTATTGAATAATAATAAATTTTTCTAGTTGTGTGCATTATTTCTCTGTCTCGGGTTTGCTCCCTCGTCAACAGGCCATTTGGGAAATGGAGAGTATGGTCATGATAATCTACATGTTTCCTCACGTTTCCTGGCTTCCACTTTGGATTTGAGGACTCTGAAGGTTGTTGCAAAGAATTTGCTAGTGAAAATGTTTCGAGAGGACTTGGTCAAAGGCGTGGATGAAGCCCTGTGTGTGGTAATTGAAGGCAGAGGTTGCCCAAGGCCTCGTGATGTGGAACGAATTTAAGAAGAGGACACAATCAAGATTTCCCCTTTCCTTGTGGACTTGCATGGTCCGAGTTTGATGCGCCACTGTATGTTGGTAGGGGCTACGATTGAATTTCTAAAGAAATTCTTTGTTCTGGTCACGGTTGGAGGAATAGGTTGGAAATCTAAGTTTGAGGATTTTGCAAAATTAAACATGTTTCTGTAATGTGGGTGTTGGCAGTTTTTTGCTTTGGGGGTAGGGTTTGGTCTTTCCCGTCTGTTGGTAGTAGCTGGTTGCGGCATAGTCTTTTTAATGGTCTTTTGTTCATGCTTCTGTTTAGATAATTTTGCAATGCTCTTGGTGTGTTTCTAGCCTAGCTAATGGCAGTTACTATTGTTAGGGAAGGTGGTGGTTTTTTTGCTATGTTAGCTCTTTTCCACATTTGTACTCAGCTTTTAATCAATATAATAATAATGATCTTACGTATCAAAAAAATAAAAATGAGTGAATTATATTAAATATATCTTTAAATGTTTTAAAGATATATTTTTATTTTATAATTATAATCAATTATTTATTTATTTTAAATATTAAATTATATTAAAGTGAATAAAATTAAAAATGATTTAGTTTGTATTTTTTATATGTATTATTAAATATCAATATTTTAACAAATAAATAATTGTCACATTTTAATTATTTCTTGTTGTCATTGTAAAATGTTTTTAACTTAAAAACTAATATTCCTATTTTAGATAGATCTATTGATATCTTAATTTTAAATAGGTCTATTTTTTAAAATTAATGAGAGTAATTCTTATATTAATATTGATATTTGAAATATATCTTTTTTTTTTAAGAAAATACATCTATTGTTATTTTTAAAATATTCAAATTATAACTTAAAAAATTTATGACTAATATTTATATCTTAAATATATAATTTTAAAATAAAAATATCAATTTCAAACCATTTTATTGAATTAATAGTTATTTTATTTTAAGTTATATATATATATATATATATATATATATATATATATATATATATATATATATATATATATAATTTGAATAACACTTTTTTTACTTTTAATATTCAATAATTCATTTATAAACATTGATATATTTTAATATTTGAAATATTGAGATACCAATTTTAAATTCTACCATTTTAAAAAACCATCACGAGACTTACGTTATTTTTTATTACTCCTTTTGAAAATTGTTGTATTAGGGAGAATATATCTTGACATGACTGTATTAATATAATTTAATTATAGTACTTGTCGGGACTGGAGGTGATGTGACAACCGGATAACAGCAGGTGGACGACATAGCACGGAAACCGTTAGTAGGGTTGCAGGGGGTTTGCACAGGCACAACCATTGGATTCCCATTGATGGGTATTGGTGCAAATTGTCACCTAGATAGCCAGTGCCAAGAAAGTGATGGTTGTGATCTCATATGCTCTCGTTGTTTGTGTGCAAACATCCTCTCATTTGAATTTTTTGCTTGGGAATGGAGGTATTTTATCATTTCTTCATATTTATTTGATTTTAAATGGTTTTAATGATTCTAAATGCTAGTATATGTTAGAATTCTTCCTTTTATTTGAATCAAATTGATAGTATATAATTTATTTTTAGAATTTTTTGAGAATTTTCTCAAATACGGGGTTACCATGCCAATTTTTTAATTGGGGGAACAAATTGTTATTTTTATGTTAAAAGTGTGTTGTTGGACACATTTAGATCAAAAGGGTATTCTTACATTTTTTTATTTTTGAATTATGAAATTTTAAGTTTTTTCAAGCTTCATCAATGGTGGAACCTGGTTATTTGTGAAAATTGGATTTTGTTTAAAACAAATTGTTGTTTTTATGTTAAAAGTACGTTGTTGGGCACATTTAGATCAAAAAGGTATTCTTACATTTTTTATTTTTGAATTTTGAAATTTTAAGCTTTTTCAAGTTTCATCAATAGTGGAACCTAGATATGTGTGAAAATTTGGACTTTGTTTAAAAGTGGATTTTGAGAATATTATTTCATATTATAATAGGGAATGATAGAAAATGCATATGAATTCTTTGAATGAGTTCATTTTAGATTCATTTGCTTGTTCAAATTCTCGATTTGCTATTTTAGTGTAAAAATGTGAATAGTGTCGCAAGAGGTGTGGATGCCTTATTTTTTCAGATGTGAATTCCATTGTGAATTGCACTAATGATTTGACTATATTTCCTTGTTTGTATGGAATGAGATGAACCCTATGACTAGGTACTAGAGTGAGTCGTGGAAGTCATTCATGGTTTATTGAATACCCCTGCATGCCTTTAGTGCTCTTATAGGCTAAGGATGTTTGGGAAGACATGCTCACTCGTGGAGCATGGGACTGGTGTAGTTTGCATTCTTGTTGTATGAAAGGATGTGAAGTTTCTATGATGCCATTCCTTTGGGCACACGATATGACCCTCCCTATACTTTCACTCTAGCATCTAGATCCTATTTTGAGTAGCACTCAGAAGATGTATGTCCCTTCCTCTTTTGGTGTTGGGTTTGAATACTATGTTCATGTCTTGTGGAATGGTTAGTATTTCATTTAATTTCTCTTATGAGTGATTGGCATATTAATTGTAATGGTTTGTATTTCATTTGATTCCTCTTATGAGTGAGTTGTGTGGCATGTGATTTCCATGTGTGAGTAGCTTGTATGACATGTATTCTATGTGTTGGAATTTTCTCTTAGTTTGTGTTGATGCATTAAATGTCTTATGTAGTTGCATGAATTCTACTCTTCTCCCTCATTTGAATTGAGTTGCATTGACATATATGTTAGTATTCCCCTAATTGGGATGCATATCCTTTATCTTGAGTGAAGTGTATTCATTGTGATTGGCGTGTGTGTAAGCCTTCACCCTTGTGTTTGAAGCTTGCTTGAGTGTTTGGGTCATGTGACTATCTCCATGAGCATGGTGGGGTGGACCTACGGGTTCCACATGGTTGGGTGGCATTGCAAACCACCATTAGGGACCAGAGATCTCAGCGTGGTGGATCTACTTTGAGTTTGTACTCCTCCTTTTGTGCTCTCATGTCTCCTTCTCTTCATGCTTTCTTATTAGTGTAAAAGTTATAAATGTGTAATTCAAAGAACTTGAGTCCTAAGCTTGTAATTATAATATTTGTATTGGACCTTCCTCATGAAGGATGTTGTAAATGAATGATATTGAAAATAGTGGTATGCTTGATTAGACTAGATTTGGTGACTCAGTGTGGGTGTCGAGCACCTATTTATTGTTGTTGTTTACATTCTAATTGTTGCATAATGGATGAATGAATATAGGAATCTTGTTTGGGTTTTAAAATGAATTTAGAATTGTATGTTATCCTCCTCTTGGGTTGTGAGTGTTTAAGTTTGTTTGGGAAGGTTTTGTGAAGGCTTGTAAAGTCTTGTTGGGGTGGAGACTCTTGGTAGACCTTTTGTAGTGTGTTAGTGTTGTCTTGTAGTGTTGGTTTGTGTTGTGGAATCATTAGTATTTTTCTTGTGCATCTTAGAGCTTCGAGCAGAGATTGTTAGCTAGAATTTGATCTAGTGATCCTCTTCGTGTGTAGTCACTTGACCTTGTGTTGGTCAGCTTGGTTGGATGTGGGTTGGAGGTCGATGATTCCCTCATCCCGTCCTCTTGTAGTCTTGTGAGAGAGTGCTACTGTGGATTTTTTTTCTCATCGTAGAGATGCCAATCTCTCTCCTATTACTTCCTCATGGTGATTTGTTCCATGTTGGTAAGTCTTCCCTTGTAATCACCTTACTTGTGTAATGGTGTGGTCTTATGCAATTGTTCTGCAGTGTCATTGTGTTCTTATGACACTTGTTTGTGCACATGGTGTGTAGTTGCGACATGTGGTTGTCACATTGTTAGCGTTAGTTTTTGTTTAAAAAAAAAAGGTTGTTTGGTCAGTTTTCGGCTTGGTCCTAACCGACGGGTTGTTACAACAAGCATGTTTTGATGGGACTTGAAACCCATTACAAAAAAAAATTGAAGGGACCTAAAACCCTATCCAAAAAAAATAAAGCTTTTATAGAAATAATGAGAAAATCATCGACAGCCTCCAAGAAAATCATTAGCAGCCACCAAACAGCAATAGCCATCAAAAATAAGCAAGACTACTTAGGCTACAAAAAAATAAATAGGTTTTGAAGGGACTTTAAACCCTTACAACTAGGTTTTTACAGGAACCTTGAACCCTTACTGACCATAAAATTATAAGCCTGAATCAACTAGACCATAGCAAACCAAACGCTCATAACCATCAATATTGAGCCAAGGAAGATAACCAACTTATTAGTGTAGAAAACCCACACACCCCTAATTTCTATAATTTCTAGCACAAAAAAACCCACAACCTCTATAGTGGAGTTAAATAACCCTACTAAACACTAAGAAGCATCATCCTCCTTGCAGCACCATCCCACTCAGTTCGTCAACTCAAGCTCCACCTCTATAGGAGAGGGAAAATCAGAACCCTTGCTACTAGACCCACCACTCTCCAACACACACAAGCTCCACCTCAATAGGAGAGGGCTCTCCCTCCATAGGAGCAATCTCCCCCTCTATAGAAGATGCCAACTATATAACATAACAAAAAGCAACACCAGTAAAAAGGGCTGAAAAAAATTCCTTTGGCAACACAAACTCCTAGTACTTGAAGCCAAGTATTGAAAGCATCCGAGCCGTCAATAATAAAAACACAAATATCTAAGCCTTTAGAATAGTCACTTGGAATAGCTTAGCTAGTAGAAAAGAGACAACCCCAACCTAAAACAGAGAACCACTAGTTTGAAACCAAAGAAAACAAAACTCCACCAATTTCCACAAGGGAGTCCCAAGAGAACAACAAAAATTCTCTTTAGGTTGCAACTTGAAAACCAACATGGACTTCCAAGTCTATAGTCCACAAACCAAGCAAAAACTATGAGAAGGAAGTCATAATCTAGACTCGAGACACCAAGCCCAAGGAGAAACACAACCACAAAAGGAAGCATCGGGCCCCAACAGACACTCGCAAAAGGCAAAAGGCCCATGAATAGCTCCCAACAACCAGCACGAAGCCCCTACAAAAGAGGTGCCATGAAGCTAAGTACTATGATGAGGAGAGAAAGTCAACCTCCACTCACGTCAAGCACAACATCTACAAAAAACACAAATGTTGCACCAAAAACCCAAGCCCCAGAGTCAACACAGTCAACTCCAAACATCCACTCTAAAATAGGAAACTTAGCACCAGACCCAACCACCTCCCCAAACACAACTGAGAGAAAGAACCATCCACTCTCTCCCAGTGCCAAAACACGAGGAGGAACCACCAAAATCTAGTGATTATCTACATCTTCGACGGATTCACCATCTCCTTCATCGGTAGAGTTCAAAACCCCACCCCCACTCCTATTCTCACCCAATGCTCTCACTCACAACTCCATTCCTTTAATTAGTTTTTATGACACTGCTAGTTCTTTTTATGTAGGCAATCATTTCTAGTTGTCATACATTTTCTCTAGTTTGGGCTACTATGGATTTTTATTGAAACAATGTGATATACTATACTTTTTATAATCAAACCATTTAATTACTTCGTTAAAATTGATTAAAACATTTGTATGTTCTAGTGACCATTCTAATGTGTTTTTATGTTAAACAAAAAAACATTAGAATTCTTTCCACCTAGAAAAACGCAAGCTTATTAAGTACTACATTTTTATGTGTTTAAAGGGTAAGTGCACAAAGTTGTGACACAAAAGGGGGTCTTAAGATGCCACTTTTTTCTACAATCATTAAATTCTAATTTTCGATGAGAAAACGAAGATAGTTACACTCAAATTTTGAAGATGCAACAAGAACAAGAGTTGTAGTGCTCTGAATCTACTTTCTAAACTATACTTTTTTTTTAAATAGTGAATATTAAGGGTTTGAAAAAGGGGGAGAACACAAAGTGGTCCTATTTTTATCAAAAAATAAGCATAGCATCTGTTGTGCTACCCCTAAAATGTTTATTTTTTTTTAGAATTTAAAAAATCACTTTGGTGAGGAACTAGCTAACACCATATAGTTTATGCCAGTTTTTTTGACTAATTTTCTAATGAATATATAATATTTTACTAATTTTTGAAGTTGACACATCCTAAAAAGCAGAAATTTGAGCGTGCTTCCCCCTAACTTTTTTGAAAACTAATAAAAAATCAATCTTTTTCAATACGTGTAGAATGGAGTCTAGTTATAAATTTTTATTTTTATTTTTAAATTTGATGAATGAGTAAAAAACTATACCCAAACTAGCACATGTTGGTTTTTGACAAAAAATAGATACACTAACAAAATAAGTTAAAGATTAAAACCTTAACATAATCAAAACATAAAAATATATATGGTTAGATAGCTAAGAGAGAGCTTAATGTCACCATGGTATTTTTATAAATTTGAATTGAAACACATGCAAACCTAATGGAGAGCATGGCCAAAAATGTGTGAAAATTTGTTACCCTTTCAAAAAAATCATGTCTTTGGCATGAAATGGCCCAAGGAAAATCCAACCCAAAGGGTTGGTATTTCCCAATGTGAGTCATTTGGCGGGCTCCAAATATAAATACTAAAGCCAACTTCTCTTTCTCTTTCTCTCTCTCCCCCACTTTGATAAGGCTTAGAGTTTAGGGTTTATGATTGATGATGGATAGTCAAGGCTTTACCTTTGAATCCCTCTCTGCCTCCTTCCCTCTTAACCAATACTTCCCCTCTTCTCTCTAAACCCTCTCTAGGTCTCTCCCACCCCCTCTACCTTTCCTTCCCTCCTTAACCTCATCTTTATCCTTACCTCTCTACCTCTCTCTTCTTCTCTCTCCCTTTTTTATTGTTTCTCACCCATCTCTCTACATTCTCTCAATCATGACCTCTCCCTCCCATCCTCTCTCTCCCCATCTCCAAGTCTCTCCCTCATTCCCTCTTTACCTCTATACCTCTCCCTCCTTCTCTCATTACCCACCTCTCTTCCCCCTCTATATCTCTCACCTTGTTCTTCTCTCTCCCTCCCCTATCTAGGTCATCACCTCTCTATCTCCTCCTCCCTATGTCTCTCACTCCCTCCATGCGTACCTCTCCCTCCATACCTTCTTACTCCTCTACCAATACTTATCTTTCTCTCTCCCTCACTTCTCTATCTCCCCTCTCTAGGTATCTCGCACTCTCTCTCTCCCTATCTCCCTCTCTACTTTTCCTTCCCTCCTTACCCCCATATATATCCTTGCCTCCCTACCTCTCTCTTCTTCTCTATCCCTCTATTATTGTTTCTTTCCCATCTCACTCCATTCTCTCGATCACTACCTCTCCCTCCCACCATCTCTCTCCACATCTTGAGATATCTCCCTCCTTCCCTCTTTACCTCTCTACCTCTCCCTCCTTGTCTCATTACCCACCTCTATCCCCCCTCTATCTCTCTCACTCCTATCTCTCCCCTATGTCTATCACGCCTCTCTCCCTAAGATGTAGGTATCTCACCTATATATCTCTCCCCTCTCTAGTTATTTCCCTCCCTCTCCACCTCTCTCCCTCCCTCCTTATCACTCTTTCCCTATTTGTGATCTTCTCTTTCTCATTATCTTCTCTCTCCCCCTCACCTCTCTATCTCTCCCCTCTCTAGGAATCTCAGTCACTCCTTGTCTACCTCTCTATCCCTCCTTAGCCATCTCTTTCTCTTTGTTATTATATCTCCTCTTATCTCTCCCTCCCCTCTCTATGCCATCACTTCTCTATCTCCTTCTTCCCTATGTATCTCACTCCCTCCATATCTACCTCTCCCTCCATCCCTTGTTACTCCTCTACTGATAATTCCCTTTTTATTTCTCCCTCTCTTCTCTCTCTCTCCCCTCTCTAGGTCTCTCCTACTCTATCTCTCCCTCTCTCCCTCTATACCTTTCTGTCCCTCCTTAACCCCATCTATATCCTTTCATCCCTACCTCTCTCTTCTTCTCTCTCCCTCTCTTATTGTTTCTTTCCCATCTCTCTCCATTCTCTCAATCACCACCTCTCCTTCCCACCCTCTCTCTCTCTCCCTATATCCAATTCTCTCTCTCATTCCCTCTTTACGTCTCTACCTCTCCCTCCTTGTCTCATACCCACCTCTCTCCCCCATCTATCTCTCTCACCCCTCTCTCTAGGTTGTAGGTATCTCACCTCTATATCTCTTTGTGCTCTCTAGTTATTTCCCTCCCTCTCCACCTGTCTCTATCCCTCCTTACCCATCTTTCCCTCTTTGTAAACTTATCTCTCATCTAATTCTCTCTCCCCCTCACCACTCTACCTCTCCCCTTTCTAGTTTTTTCAACCACTATTTGTTTTCCTCTCCATCCCTCCCCTCCTTATCCATATCTTTCTCTTCATTCTTATCTCTCTCTCCTCTTCTCTCTCCTCCCCTCTCTACGTCATCACCTATCTATATCCTCCTTCCCTATGTGTCTCACTCCCTCCATGTCTACCTCTCTCTCCATCTCTTGTTACTCCTCTACCAATACTTCCCTTTCTCTCCCTCTCTTCTCTCTCTCCCCTCTCTAGGTCTCTCATACTCTCTCCCTCTCTCCCTCTCTACCTTGACTTCCATCCTTACCCTCATCTCTATCCTTACTTCCCTACCTCTCTCTTCTCTCTCTCTCCCTCAATTATTGTTTCTCACCCATATCTCTTCATTCTTTCAACCACTACTTCTCCCTCCCACCCTCTCTCTCTCCCCATCTTTAGGCCTCTTCCTCCTTCCCTAAATACCTCTCTACCTTTCCCTTCTTGTCTCATTACCCACTTCTCTCCCCCTTATATCTCTCTCACATCTATCTCTACCCCTAGATGTCTCTCACCCCTCCCTTACCAAGCTATAGGTTTGAGGGATAGTGTTCAGGGTTGATGGTATAGAGCTAAGTGCATATGGTATATGTATTAGGGTTTTGGATATTAGGTATAGGTTTGAGCGCATTGGGTTTATGGTTGAGGGTATAAGGTATCTATTTAGGGCTGTGAGTTTAGGGTATAGGATTTAGGGTATAAGGTTTAAGTATATGGTTGAGGGTTGAGGGATAGTGTTTAAGGTTGAGTGTACAAGGTTAAGTGTTTAGGGTATGGGGCTTAGGGTTGATGATATTGGGTAAAGTGTTATGGGATTAAAATGGAGTTCCGAAGAGGAAGCTTGGTGGAGTGTTATAGAAATAAAATTGGTTATGAATGTGCATGGTTGAAGGGTGTAGTCATTGATGTTGTGCCTCTCAAATCATGTGACGGTTGTAGAATTATTAGTGTCCAATATGAGGCATTTGAGGTCCAAAAGAAAATCAACCCTTAAGAGAAAGCCCGAGTCAATCATTTTAGGCGAATACCAACTCCAGTGCTATTACCCAATAATTTAGTTGTGGTTGATGCAATTGAGGCACTTCACAATGATATTGTTTTTATTCTTTTTGCCTTGTGAGGACCTAGTTATATTATTTTGTGAGCCCATAACCTTTGAATTAGAAACATGATCTTCAAGAAATACCTTAGAATCAATGACAACATTATCTACAATGTTTAACTTGTCATCGATTAGTTCCTCCATCTTACAAGATTGATGATAGAGGGTTTAAGGTTTAGGATATAGGGATTAGGGTTTAGGGAACAAGATTGATGGTACAAGGTTTATGGTACATTATAGGGTGTGGGGTATATGACTTAGAGTATTGGTGTGTCTCTCTCTTTGACACGCATTCCCTTGCCTTTTCTATTTCTCTTATTCTCTTATATCTCTCTCTATCTGCTTTCCCAATTTGTGAAGGGTTGGAAAATCTCAACAAAGCTTATTTGGTGCTCACCAAATTTAGTGAGCACCAAATGGCCTTTACTAGAAACAGTAAAAAAGGCATTAGACCCATGAAATAGGCTCACATTCCTTTCTTTTGTCTGGTTACTACACTTTATTCAACAAGGAAACACTTTTTCATGAAGTTGACTTCTTGTACCATCATATTTTGCATACTCCATCACCTTTTCAACACCATTTTTTCCTATCGTCGAGTAGATAGACCAACCCCAGTGTTTAGGGTATTGGTTGGCGAGAGGTCTCCAACTCTCACCCCAGCTCTAGCCCCCATAGCAGATGAGGTTGTCATTGCTTCCCAAAAGGAAGCAATTGACACTGTAGGTGACATTGTAGCTGCCACCACTAGGATATCTACTAATCATGTAGGTCAGTATTTGATGTCTAAACGTTCCCTATCCACACCATTTGCAGCACAGTGGACCACCATGGACCATTTTACAACAGCGAGCATCCCTACTCCCACACAGCTTGATGGACTTACAGGAGATATGACCGCAAGACTCTGCATTGTTTGGATGAGGACCTCTTGGAGGCATATGCCTTCATCACATCAGACTATGGGGTCAGTATAGATCAGGTCAGAGATCATTTGGCACATGGAGTTCGTTCACATTCAAGATCCCATCACTCTCAACCCAGCACTAGTGCACGTCAGGATCCACCTACAGATCATTTGTTGTTGCATGAACTATATATTGGTTTTACTGAGATGTTGATTGGTCTCGGTTCATCAACGTCGATGCCATCTCACCTGCATAGTCCTCTCAAATCATCATTTATGGCACGACATGGGACAAATCAAATGGATGTAGATGTTGACTCGTCGCTTGATCGTTTGGTTGATATGGTGGAGACAACCGTTGCAGAGGACTTAGGTCATCCGATATCAGATGATGTGCATGTATGTGTGCATGTGCATGTTTCAATTCTTTTTTTAATTATTTTTAAATTTTAGTTTTAACTAGATATTCATGTATTGATATATGTATATATATTGTAGGTGGACATATCTCATTTCACTCCTAGCCTTGGTCCAGATCGTGTACATTGACGTGACTGTGTGGATGATTCTACTACCAGTGGACATGTGAGTTTTAAATTTTTATATATACACGTGTATATGTACATGCATATGTATGCATGGATCTAGATAGATATTTAAAAATACAAGTACATTCTTAAAAATAACTTTCATAAAATTTATTTAATATATTATATGTATTTAACACATTGTGTACACAATTTTATCTGCAGGGCTCGACACATCCATTAGAACAGGGTTCTCATTCAGATGGTCGTTCGACTAGGAGTCGATATTCATATTAGGCCCTGCACTAGATTTATGATCTTTACTACATGTATTTGCTTATATGATGATCTCTAGTATCTGAAATTTGATGATCTCTAACTTACATTTGCTTATATGATATACATTTGATCTCTAAAATACATTTGCTTATTTTATGGCCTCTTTGCTTATAACATGTTTATGTTTATACATTGAATCTATTTACATGTATGTATGTATTTTCTTATGTTTAAATGTTTATGACATACATACATTTGCTTATTTGATGATCTCTAACTTATATTTGCTTATATGATATACATTTGATCTCTAACATACATTTGCTTATTTGATGACCTCTTTGCTTATAACATGTTATGTTTATACATTGAATCTATTTACATGTATGTATGTGTTTGCTTATGTTTACATGTTTATATGATATACATACATTTGTTTATATTCAATATACATACATTTGCTTATTTGATGATCTCTAACTTACATTTGCTTATATGATATACATTTGATCTCTAGTAGAATTTTAGGAGAAGACTATTTCATTTTAGCCAAAAAACAATAATGCACATTGAAATAAGTTTTGTTGACGGTGAACCCACAAACAAAGACCATAAAAATGGTCCCAAATGTTATTATAGAATCCCCTAGAGTTGTGAAAATTTATGTTAGTTCATTTGATCACAACATCCCATTTGATCCTATATTCCCAAAGATAAGGAAATGAATGCCACTTTATAATTAAGTTCATTCATGTTGATCACAATAAATATTTTGCACACACACCCCTTGAATTTTATAGTAAGCAGTAAAAAATTATAAAATAAATGACTCCCAAGCAAGTAAACTAGTGATACTTTATAAATGAGTGTATTTACAAGCCTATTTATTAATGAAGATACTGACCTAACAAAGACAATAAATTGCAAGAGGTATTGTTTGTAGAGAGTTTATTTGTTTCAATTTGATTAGATTGTTATTTGAATTCTCTAATGTAATGTTTCATTGATTGTGTGGTTTATTACTTATTCACATATTTTAATCACACAGGTACACATATGTAAAGTTTCAAACAAATTTTGGGAAAGAAACCACAAGGTTAAACTATGTAGAAGAGGAGATTCCTATTGGAAAATTTATGGAAGATTTTTTGAAAATTGATACAACCATACATACAATATTCATTTTTTGCTAAGTGGCAAGCACAACAATTCCAAACATTGAGAGATACTTTCCCACTTGGAACAGTTCTATCAGTAGTTGACTTTGCAGAAAATTACTCTTTTGTACATCAGAAGGAGATTCAATCAAAATATTACTTTTCAAAGTAGATCACTATTATGGTTCATGTGTGTTATCAACATGCACAATCAGAATTGGATTGTGTTGAGAGTACAGATGAAGAACAAGCCATTAAGAAAGAATATCACTTTTATATTAGTGATGATAAAGAGCATGACACACTTTTTATACAACATTTCTTTACAATTTTTTTTGAGAATTTGAGAAGCAGGGGTGTAAAATTTGAAAATAATTTTGTATGGTCAGATGGATGTGTGGCACAATTCAAATCTTCGCGGCCATTCTATGCACTTTCTAGATATCATAAAATGTACAAAATACCACATGTTTGGAGTTTTTTTTAGAGTGGGCATGGAAAGGGTGAGCATGATGGAGTAGGAGCTTGCATCAAACGAGCTTTAGGAAAGCATCAAATGAGTTATTCAAAATATCGTATAGACAATGCACATGATGTTGTTGAATGGTGTAAGAAAAACTTTGCATCAAATCTGGTTGGAACATCTTTGAGAAAAAACCGACATATTCCACATAGAGTGTTTTGGGAGATATCGGGTATGTATAAATTACATTTTCAAAAATTTGAATTTATTTAAATTTAAAATTTATATATATATACATGTTTGTTCACATAATTTTTTTGTTGTACATGTATCTAGGTTTGGATAGAAGATCGATGCATGGATGCAAGAGGGTAGACAAAACAAGATCTTTGCATTGTGTTATGAGCTCAAATAGTTGCCATGGATGGACATTATACACAAGGGATTACTCTTTTTTTTTGCACCGAGTGCATTGCAGGAAACTATGATCATGCATGCAACAACCAAGAACTTGGATATGTTGGTAAATGGGATACTGTGCCACTAGTTGTTTGAGAAACATACGATGAAAATGAGGAAGAAATATTTGAAGACATTCCTTTGATTTCAATTGATTATGACCATATTTCAGGATTGGTTAGAAAAGGCACATGTGTAAGTTTTCAATAATTTAAATATTATATAAATAGTTAATGATTTTTAAAGTCTAGAGACATTTCTAATTTAAAAAAAAAAAATTGTGTAAATTTGGTGTACATAAGATGTTTTTGCAGTCATAGTAGAGCCTAGAAACATAGAAGGTGTTAGCTATTATTTATTGTGTTGCACATAAGAGAGGAATAAGCTAACACAACCTGAAACAAGTGATGGAATGTTATTTCCCACATGTGAGTTTGAATTTAAAATTATATATACATTGTGTTCACATGTGCACATTACATTATAAACATTAAATATATATTGTACAAACCTTGAGCACGAAAATGTTGTACACATTCACATGTCTTACCTCAAGTTCATGTTTACCATGCAGGTTTTGTTGTAGTGCAAGGGATATATCTAAAACAAGTCAAATTTTTTCAACATGGGATTCATTTTTTTCACTATAAACATGATAACAAGGTATATCAATATAGTCACTTAATAATTGCTACCGCCCTACATCTTCATGTAGTTCCACATGTACGTGGCCAAAAAAAATGGAGACTAGATAGTGATGATCATAAAAAAAAATTACATGTTATTGAAGAGCAGGTTGAACTAGAATGTTTGAGTTATAGTATATCCATGATTTTCAAGTTCACTTGTAACCCTATACATGTTCAAGTGAGAGTTTATAGTAACTTGTACATAGTTGTAAATAATTTTACATAAATTCCAATTATATGTACATATTTGTTCCATGGAATTCTTAAGTTCAAGAATATTTTATTTCATTTGAAAGTTCAAAGTTACATTTATAGCATCATCTCTCACTTTTTTTTCTTGCATGTAAACCCATATATATGATTTCAATACTTATTTGAAACCTAGTGAAGTTTTTTAAAATCATTTTGCCTAAATTACAATTATATACAACTTATATTTGTTCCATGGAATTGTTCCATGGGAAATTATGTGTTTTAGAATTAAGTATTATAAATTTATAAATTTTTTACACACAGATTTAAAACATAAATCAATGCAAATAAAAAAATAGAGTTGTCATCAATTTAATTGACAAAAAATACCACAAATGGAAATAGAATATTCCCATCCAGTTGCCAAATCAATATTTATATGACTTCTATATGACTCCCTCTCTCCCCTCTACCCTTAACCCTTAAACCCTAAACCCTTGTTCCCTCTACCCTCTATCTCTCTCCCATTCCCCCCTCTCTCTCTCTAGTCTCTCCCTCCTACCCCTTCTCCCTCTCTCAAGTCTCTCTCTCTCACTCACTCCTTCTATCTCTCCCCTCTACCTTAACCTCTGCCCTCTACCCTTAAGCCTTAAACCCTTAAACCCTCTACCCTCTACCCTTAATCCTTAAACCTTAAAACCCTCTACCCTTAACCCTTAACCCTTAAACCCTAAACCCTTAAAACCTCTACCCTCTACTCTTAACCCTATACCCTAGATATCTCTCTCCCACTCCCTCCCTCTCTCTCTCTCTCTCTCAGGTCTCTCCCTCCTAACCCCTCCTCCCTCTTGGGTCTCTCTCTCTCTCTCATTCTATCCTCTCTCTAGTCTCCCCTTCCTCTACCCTCCTCTCCCCACTCTCTCTCCAAGTCTCTCCTACCCCCTCTCCCTCTCTCAGGTCTCTTTCTCACTCACTCACTCCTATCTTGAGCTCCCCTCTACCCTCTACCCTTAACCCTAAACCCTAAACCCTTAAACCCTCTACCCCCTACTCTTAACCCTATACCCTCTATCTCTCTCCCACTCCCTCCCTCTCTCTCTCAAGTCTCTCCCTCCTATACCCTCTATCTCTCTCCCACTCCCCCCTCTCTCTCTCAAGTATCTCCCTCTTAAAACCTCTCCCTATCTCCCCTCTACCCTTAACCCTTAAAACCTAAACCCTTAAACCTCTCCCCCTCTCTCTCAATTCTCTCCCTCCTACCCCCTCTCCCTCTCTCTTGGGTCTTTGTCTCCCATTCACTCACTCCTATCTCGAACTCCCCTCTACCCTTAACCCATGGCAGCCAAACCCTCTACCCTCTACTCTTAACCCTATACCCTATGTCTCTCTCTCACTCCCTCCCTCTCTCTCTCTCAAGTCTCTCTCTCACTCACTCCCTCTATCTATCTCCCCTCTACCCTTAAACCCTCCACCTTTAAAAATCTACCCCCAATCTCTCTCCCACTCTCTCTCTCTCTCAAGTCTCTCCCTCTCTCAAGTCTCTCTCTCTCACTCACTCACTCCTTCTATCTCAAGCTCCCCTCTACCCTCTACCCTTAACCCTTAAACGCTAAACGGGTCTTAAACCCTCTACCCTTTATCTCTCTCTCACTCCCTCCCTCTCTCTCTCTCAAGTATCTCCCTCCTACCCC
>VDFB02178519.1:0-16949 GCA_007258455.2 Sequoia sempervirens
TCCCACTCATTAAGCAGTCCAAAGTAGGATGCAATTGGAGCGCCTCATCCACCACTTCGAAAGCCCTTAGATGTGACTCTTTCCACATGGAATGCATCCGAGACTCAGCCTTGCCCAAATCTGAATCTTTCACATTGCTTTCTGTTAGTTCACTAGAATCCGTGGATTGGTTTCCATTTGAAGAGCTAGAGTCAGCTGCGATACGCTCTTGCCATAGATCTATTAATGTTGAAGGTAAAGAGTCCCTTACTCTTTTGGCAACTAAATGCCCATATGGACCATGGCCATCAAAAACACCACAAAAGACTGTATCATCCCGATTCCCAAAATCCTATAATTGAAATAAATGCACACAATTACAAACTAGAAATGCTCTAATTCTACAAGTCCTGCATATTAAGAAGATCACTGTGACTGATGACTATAATTTCATCTTTGAACTATACACCTTTGGATATTCATTAGGAGAGTGGGCTATCCTACTTGATTTTATTGCTTGCATGAGAACAATAATTTGAATTTCCAACCAAGAGTACAAAGAAAGTAAAACTGTGTCAAAATACCTCCCAAACCACCATACAGTCCTGATTTATTCCCTTCTTTCCTTGCTGTGAGTAGATTGACGCAATAGCCGTTGATCCATTCACACACGTTCTGCCTGGAAGGCAAGCGAGCTGCTCATCTTTCTTTGCCTCTATTTCTAAAGCTTCAATATCTTCTTTTTCCAGAGGCTTCTCCCTTGACTTTGGCAAGGGATCAGCACATCCTTCACACATAGACATGCAGATGCCCATAGCAATGGCCAGAGAACAGTTTCCAAAAAAATCCACTGTAACCTAGACCACAACAAATAATTTTGAGTTTTCAATTCTTGGGGAGCAAATGCTACTGAAACAGTGACAGATATAACATTGATGCAAAATACTTCCCAATGACAACCTCACCTCTCACTGATGAGGTGTTGGAGTTCCACCCTTGGCAGAGCTGGGGTGATACCTCCTGTGATGTGGTGCAATCTTTGGTCACCCAAAATGCCGTTTACAGTCACAGTCTTGTATTCTCTGTTGGAGAACTCCAACAGCCAAGCTTGAACTAAGGTGGCTAATAATCCAAAGCTTGGTTTGAGCCCTGAGACTCACCATTTCAAAATAAATAATATTGAATTTCACATCCAATGCAAAGCTTAGTTTGAACCCTGAGACTCACCAGTTCAAAATAGGCAAAATTGAATTTCACACCCAATCATACAAAACTAGCTAACTAGAATGAAACATGACTGTTTTAGCATTTTAACAGTAGATTCAGCGAGTCATAAACTTGGAAAAAAATACTTTTAAGTTTCTGTGAGGTAAAGTTCATATTTATTAAGGTTTTCAAGTCAAATTACAAACAATAAAGCATTGCGTGTGGTTCGATAGATCTCAATGCAAAGGAAATGCTTCTTACTGCATGGTTCCCGCAGTTATTTATTCAAATGGAGTTCCTAATCAGCTCTCTCACAGACACAAAACTTCAAAAATTATAGGAGAATAAAGGCAGATAAAGGGAATGCTAAAAAATATACGACAACATCTTGACATGGCCGATGCCTCCGGCATTGTAAATTATTGCATCAGGGCTCACGAGAACAATAAACTTAATGTGTCGCATATGAAATCTTACGGAAAAATTCTGAATACGTCGAAATTTCAAACATTGAAATTTCCGAGCAATAAAGACAACGTTGATGTATGAAGATTTCATCGATTAAAGTTCTGAAATATTATTGAATTTAGTATTAAGCTTTAGAATAACATTTAGCCGAAGCCGAAGCCATCAAAAAGTTTAACTCTTCTCGATTAAAAATTATACAAAAAAGTTAAAAAAAACCTTTGGATGAGCATTTTGTCGATCAAGTTCCGACAATTTGCATCACTAACTTCCAAGACTCAGTGGAGAAAGAAGAGCACAACATTAAACAAAATCTTCGGTAAGAAAATGAACTATTAAGATTTGAGTGATGAAATAATAACCAGAAAATCGAATAGTAGAAAAAACAGATGGTTTGATCCTAAAAATTTGGAAATACCTCAACGTTTCTATGCGAACTACTCCGCAAAAGTTATCGCACAAAAAACGCGCCTTAACACCAATCCTCTTTGACGAGTGGGTGAAAGTACAAACAATTTGCTATCTGCAGTGATTTGAAGTTGCCTTCGCTAAATTTGCAGTGTACAGACCTCCCTTGGCGCATTTTCACACCGAGACAGACAAAATCATCGCCGAACAGAAAAATACAACCATTTTTAAAAAAAAATGGAGCTGCAATCCTTCGGTGATAATTCGGATATGATTTCGATGACTTGATTTGACAGCGTTGCCGTTTTCAGAATGTCCTCCACGTTGTAATTTGCTTACCTGGAAACAAACAGCAAATATCAACCACACTTTATTTTGTAGACGTGTAGATTATCTGTAGGGTGGAAGGAGGAAGTAGAAAGGAAGACGAGATGTTGAACTGTGTAAAAGTCAAATTTCGAACTCGTGACGTTTGACTGCCAATTGAACCGACAATTTTGCCGCACCACGTCAAACCGTCCTTCACCAACCCCACCCGTTGCAAACCAAAAAGTTAACCCTGCGATTCTCTTGTTTGACTTACTAGGACGTTTCTAGATTAGTATGGACTATAGTCTCAAATTATTTCCATACGTAATGGTGTGCATGCCCTCCAAGAGCTCTGGAATGAATCTGCACCTTACAGTGCCTGGTTATTTGGTTACGCGTGTACTGAATGGCGTCCGGTGTCCTGTCTTTCCAGTCTTGTATTTGTTGAAAATATCTACATCATTATATTACCTATATTTGTATTCACACGGGTGAATTTTATAAAAAATCGAGGGTTTAGAATCCGGATTCAAGCCGCTGTTCTGTTTTTTATTGAAAAAGTTTCCCTGACGTTATATTATGTTAGCAATTATAGTAATAAATTGATTATGAGTATTAGTAAATAATTATTATAATTATATGTTTATGTTTAAGGGGTCAAATGGGTTGGACTATTTTAGAATAGAAGATGTGATGTAGATCTTTTTCACATAGGAAATACTTAAAATCAAATTTGAAGCACTTTTCAAAGAAAATTTTGGGATATTAAGAGTTGGTTTATAGTTACAAGCTCAATGGAAATGATGTAGTAGTTGTCTTAAAGATTCAATATAAGCATGTCATTATAATGATAGTTGTTTCTTGGTATAATTTATTTAGCAAGGAGAATATTGAGAAGATGGGGATACTTATAATCTTCTTGAATAGGAAAATGATTGAAATGCAAAAGACCAAAATGGTAAGGTTGGTTGTTCCATAGGCTATTTTTAGCCTCGTGGACATTAAAAAGATCTATCTATCTATCTATCAAGGAAGTTAGTTGAGGGCACAAACAATGAGAGAGTTCTAGCCGTTGCCTTAACTATGTAAATGGAAACTCTAGAAGGAGCTAGAATTGAAAGATTGGTAGTCTATTAATAATTTTGATAATGTTTAATTCAAAATTGTTTTTGAGAGATCAACCTATCTACTTCTTGATCATTTAGCAAATGTTGTTATTATAATATAAGGAATCAAAAGAATATAACTAATTTTTAAAAGTGGAAAAATTGAATGAAGCATGGGAAAATGTATGAGCATTGAGCACTTTTACAATAGAATGAATGTGGATATAATATGATCTATAGATGTAATTATAGAGAATGAAATTCAACTCCGCGAAAGAAAGACTAGCTTTTTTTGCAAGTGATCTCAATATTTTTTGCAGTTTGGTTAACTAGATTTGTTTGTTTTTTAAAAATTAAGCTTCTACTATTTTAGAACAAATTAGACTAATTAACCCAGAATTCTTTAAATTGAAAATAATTTTGGTTTATTATCCAGCTAAATCACTTAAAATGAAATCAATTATTGCTAATTATTGAAAGACAAATATCATAAATAACAAGTTGTTAATGGAAATAGGAAAGAATAAATGAGAACTTGTGACTAAAATTTGGATCTTTCTAGGCTAGATGCTAGCACTTAGCACAGATGTTTGCACGATGTGTTGTAGTCTTATATAGTAGAAAAGTCTAGAACTTAAATAAGCCTAAAAAAATGTGGCATATTGACACGAGAATGAAATGAGAAACATACCTATAAATTACTAATGACGAATAAATAATAATAAGAAGGAAATTTAAACTATTTTATTAAAGAATAAATGACAAAATAACAAAGGAAATGAAGAGGGAAAGATATCAAATCTATAGAAGAATAAAAATCTCCCTTCTCAATAAAGCATGTAGCTTAAGAAAGAAAAGAAAATGTTTTTGGTGGTTGTGAGGAGCTTTCCTTCAATTCAAGCTCCCAAATATATTTTTTTCAACCTCTGAACAATGCATTTTGATAATAATATTGAGAAATGCAAGATATAATGCAAGTAAAATAATAGTGCTATAATAGAAAAAAAATACTAGTGTAAATAAACATGTGTGTGACCCCACAATCCCAAAGATACAAGCACAAAGGGAATTTAATAATACTAACAAAAAGAAACTAAGAAGAAGTTGGAGCAACAATTTTAAAAAATATCACTTCAAACACTTGAGAAAGCCAAGAGAGATAATGTTGGCAACACAATAGCAATCTTCACTTCAATGGACATAGCTTTAAGAACTTCATTATTTGGAATAGAGAGTTGATGTTATAGATTCCCAATAGAACTAAGGAAATATTTAAGCCATCAACAAGTTGATTGCTTGCCAACTACACACAACAAAAGGCACAATTGCAAAAATTCTTGACTAAGTTATTGGATTCCTACTTTCAAAATATAAACCAAGATATCACTTCCTTAATAACAATTGTAGACACCTAAAATTGATCACTTTCGTTTGGTCAATTTACCTCTAATTCAACTAATTTCTTATATTCTATATTAATTAAATAATACCAGGTATTATTTAGTTAATATTCAATTATCTCAACCTTTATCCTAATCTATTTCTTCTATTATCCTTGAATCCTAGCCTAAAGTAAATAATTGCCTCTAATTATTTAACCCCATCTCTTATCCCTTTCCTCAAAAATTAAATATATATTCTATTTATTTAATTCCACTCTACATGTCACATCCTCCAACCTCTTTTCATTAAATCCTAATCTAATCGTAATTTCCCCCTAAGTGGTTGCACACGCTTAATCCATGATTAAGTGGGTCAACCCTCGCCATCACATCATGCACATGACCCTTTGTACATTTGACATGGCCTTGGTACCTTGTCACATGGGCCTCATCCCCTTAAAGTACTCCAAAGGATTTTTTAATTCCTTTATTCCTATCACATCACCCCATTTGGAGTGTGAGGACAAGGTTTTCCTTTATAAAAATATCCTCCTTCACACTCCAAGGTGCCATCTTCTTCACATCACACCTCATGGTGCCACTTGGCACCATCCATGAGGTGAGATCCTCTACTCTTGATCATCAACTTGCAATCTTGACTCTCCATCTAAAATCCTAAAATCTATAAAACCTAACAACCATTTTATAAAAAGACTCACTCATTTTCACTTGGAGCATTGTTATGATACTAAAATTACTAGTGAGCACACATCAAACACATTAAAATTGACAATCTTGGGGAAACCTACTCAACAAGAGGTGAGTCGACATAGTTCATTCTTGTTCGATTCTATGTTGGTTTGATCTTTTCACACCTAATCTAAGTGTTTTCTTGATTTTGTGTTTTGTTTTATTTTATTGCAATTTCATTCACATTGATCATATTTTCTTGCACACATTTATGGCATGCCTGGTGGGACCCATATCATGAGTCAAATCAATCAATTTTTGCTTGTTTTAGTGTTTTTCACATTCTTAGGTTTTGAGCAGGCGAATCTACCTCTACTTGGAAAAATGCAATATGCAAACAGGAAAAAGAGAATATATAGAAGCAAATCTACTTCGAAAGTGATTGTAACAATTTGTATTGCAGGTTCTTGGGTGAAAGTGGTCTGTAAATGGGCAGATGTCCTCACAAAAGGGTGAATCTAAAATCTTTTGGGCATCTCCATAGACAGTTCTTCCTCACTCACACAAAGGTGATTATGCCTCTTCTTGGTGCCCAAATACATAAAATTTTGGGTAGCTCTATAGATAGTTCTTCCTTTCCCAAACAAAGGCAAATCCCCCTCTTCTTGAGTGAATACTTGAACCTTTGGGTGGCTTTGTGGATAATTCTTATGTGCTCGTACAGAGGTGGATACACTTCCTTTTGGGTGAATATGAAATATTTGGGGTGGTTGTGTGCATTTTTCTTGGGTGATCACATAAAGGAAAATTTATTTTCTCTTTGGGCGAATGCATCCTACTCTTGGGAAAATATGAAGGTATAAAATTTGCGTCTAATTTCCAGTTTCTTGAGCAGACATCATAGGCTTTTGGTACTAATAATTTGACTTGTTTTGGACCTGTGATCGCACTAACACTCATTTATAGCCAAGAATATTCAAAGACTAGCGAATTCAACCTCTACTATTATTTCTTATAGGACATGGCCAAAGATTATTTTTACCACTAATCTAGGAACACTTCAATTTTGCTACAATTAACATTGTCTATCGTGTTTAGGATTCTTCATTTATGTATGCTCTTACACCATTTGGTGAGCTTGGGGATAAAACTATGAAGTAATCTAAGTCTTGTTGTGTTAGCCTAGGTGTGCTAACTTGTGTGTATGCTCTCTCCTTTTGCTTTGTGTCAGCCTGAAGATCATAAACACCTAGCATATCCTTCCCTCTAGGAGGTTTGCTTGGGATTTCATCCCCCCAAGGAATGACCTCAACCATGTGAAATGGTAGGGTATGTAAAGGGGGGAGAACAAAATTTATACCCCAATATAGTCACATCATGTTTAGCAAAGATTTGGTACTCGAGTGAAAATTGAGCTAAGAGTGCAGGGTCGGTCTAAATAGCTTAGCTGACATTCCCAACCCACGCTTGTAATAGGATAGTATTCATGGATGTGCCTCACGCACCCTACTAGAATTTAGAGGATGCATTAGATCATTTGTATTAGCCTAGCTTAAGACCATTTGACCGTCTATCAATGTGGTGTAAGAGATGCATATCGTACCCCAAAGTTACTCATAATGCACCTTTATGTACTAAGATATATGTTACCAAGGCATCACCATTTGGTCACCATCGATAAGAGGTCCTTCACCCTTGTGGGTTGTGATCTCTAACTATACAACCACTGATATATGGTACTAGTGCTTGTGATGTGAGCCTACACTGATTGTCATTCCTACTTGATTAATCTAGGTTTGTGTAACTTGACATATCTTCTTGTGCCTACTGGTGCATATATTTACTATGTCATGCCATCATCTATCTTGTGTCTTTTTTATTGTAGTCTTTGTTCCTTTTTCCATCTCTGTCTAGTCACACTTGGGCGAATCCACTTTGCATTTGGGTGAATCTACCATTTTTTTAGGAAAATCCACTCTGCTCTTGGGTGAATCTACCTATGTAGTAAATCCTTAGTCCAATCATATTACTCATTGAGTGAATTCGCTCTATCCTTGGGAAAATCTACCCTTTTTTGTGCAAATCCACCTCTCCATGATCTTGTTTTCATCAGTCCAATCATAGCCTCTTGGGAAAATACACTATTTTTGGGAAAAATTGTCTTTGGGTGAATCTATTAGTTTGGGTGAAACCATCGTCCATAGAAAATATAGAGATCAAATCCTTCCTACCACAGATAGCCAAAATTCTCCTAAGTCCAAAATCGTAATCAAATATAAATTTTCTACTTCATATCCAGCTCAAAACAATCACTTCCATCTCATTGATCACCATTAACTTATCCAAAAAATCATCTCGTTTGAACAAGGAGTCAGTTAAACATACCTAATGAACATATAGACCATCAAGCATCACATATCCAACCTCAGACACTTAATCAAGATCCTAAATCCTAAAACAAATCATCCATCATAATGATTTCTTGGGAACTTAGTCTATCCCAAGTTAGTAATCTCTTGTTCAGACAATTTCACCTTGAGCCAGAGGTATAGTTTGCATCAATATCTCCTCTTGCTTGAGAACTTATCCTATCTCAAGTAGGAAATCCATCCAATCAAACTTTGACATAAGATCGTAACCATGGTTGAGAGAATATTATCAATAGTCTATCCCAACAATCACCCTATCAGTTTAATTGTGTCCTTGAACATTAGGAGACCTTCCTACACCATCATCAAAAACATCCTAATTTGAGTTTAAATTAAATCCTACATTGATCTTAATCTAAATCACAACTTTAGCTTTAATAAATCCACACCTAAGAACTTATGGTATTGAAACAAATCTTACAATCTCTTCTTCCACGTTCTTCTAATACATTCCATTTACCTTATAATAATATATTCTCATTTCTTTCATCCATGACCATCCAATTCAATATCATGAATCCTTATCCTCCCTCAACACGACAAAAACTAGTAATGAAGGGAAATCTCAATTACATTGAGGATGATGATGGAAGTCTTATTGACCACTTGACAAGTATGAAATTGATCCCCTTGATGCTATCATAACTAGCAATATTTCCCCAAGAATCCACCACTCATCCATGACTTTTGACCAAGAATTAGCTAGCACGAGCTATCCCATCACACCTTCATGCATATATGTTATTCATCCGCATGCTACCTTTGAAAGGGAACTCCATTTTATTCTCCATCTGTACATCTCCCTCCTATTTTCCAATCACATACCCCCTCATCCAATATTCATACCTCCATCTTCTCCTCTAGTCATATCCCAACCTCCATCTTTGAACAACCACACCATCATCTTCTCCCCTCCTCCAAATCCACCATCTAATTCCTCTTATGTTTATCCAACATCCAATTTCTCCTATCTCAATCCACCTTCCAATCCCTCATACCTTAATGCTCCACCACATTCCAATCCATCTCCTATTCTTCATCCTCCACCTTCATTTGACAAGGGAAACCAAACCACCATCCAAATTTCCCCTCCAATCCCACTCATATCCTTATTATCCACATTATCCCCATTCACCCTCACTAATTTCATTCTCACCTACTACTTCAAAAATGTTAAAGATGCCATATTTAGATACCTCCTTAGTATTGGTGCCAAATTTTCATCCAATTTCTCCTATGTCAATCCACCTTCCAATCCCTCACACCTTAATTCTCAAACTAATTCTAATCCTCCAATTCATAATCCCAATCTTCCAATCCATAATCCTAGTCATCCATCTAATCCTAACCCTCTAATCCATAATCCCAATCCTCCAATCCATAATCCTAATCATTCATCTAATCCTAATCCTCTATCTACTCCTAATCCTCCATCTAAACCTAAAATATATGTTGGTATGTGGTGACTGATCTTGCTATACTGCACATTCTTCATGTATCCTTGCCAGGTGTTATGCCTTGCATACACGCCCCAACTTTTGCTTGGCAAAGTCGGGGACCCCCTCTTCTTTTCTTCTTTCTGTTTTCTTTGTCTCTCTCAGATCCAGAACCAGAACATAAACTTTTCCAAGGTTCATATTCCTCGTTCCTTCCCGGTCCCCGTTCCCCGCTTCATTCGGGTGTTGTCACGTCTTGTTCTTCGTCCCTTTCTTTTCGTTTCGTCTTGTCTTTCATCGTTGCGTTGTTCGTTCGTTTTTGTCTTCGTCTTTTTGTTGTCGTCTGTCCGTCTTCATCCTTTTGTTTTCTTTTCGCCGTGCTCGGTTTGCGTGTCTTTTGTTTGCATTTTTGTGTCTTGTTTGGGTGTTGTCATTGTTTGTCGCGTTGTTCCACCTTGGAGTTAGTTGGAAAATATAAAATAAATAAAAATAAAAAATTACAAAATACAAAAAAATAGAAAATATGAAAATTTATATATTTATATATAATCTTTATTGTTATAAATTTTATTATTTTGAAAATCTAAATAATATAAATCTTTTATTATTAAAAAAAAAAAAAGATTTATAATGTTTAAATATAAAAATAATAATGATAATAATAAGGGTTATAGGTATTTAAAAGGTTTTAAATGAACAAAGATTTAAAATAAATATATTTTAAAATTTAGGTAATATGATTCTTTTATAAGATTAATATTATTTAAATTTGTAAAATAAATAAATCTTTGAAATTTTGAATCGAAAATTATAAAAAAATAAAATGAATAAAAATTGAATAAAGTCAAAACATAAAAGTTGGAAAATTTTGAAAATAATTTTTTTTTCTGTCGGACCGCGACCCCGACCCAAACAGAATTTTGGGTAAAGAGTTTTGAAGTCTTCCGTTCCCGCTCCGACCCCGCTGCATTGTCGGATCCGCACCCGCACCCGCACTCACACCTTGTTGAGGGAAATAAAACATTCCCAGTTCTTCCCTTGGTCCCGCTTCCGCGCTGCTTTTGCTCCTCTTCCGCCTGGAAATGGTCCCGACCCCGCACAATGAGAAGTTATTCGGAAGAGGAGCCGGGAAGGGTATGAAAGTGGCACACAAAATGTTCAAGTTCTGATTTGGCCCCGCCCCGCATAGATTCTTGTCCCGCTTTCGCACTGTTGTGGTTCCGCCCCCGTGTCATTGACAAAACCAAAACGAATACTGAACGAGCATAACAAAAGCAAGACAACGCTCCTCCCCTGTTGGATAGCGACAAAGAGCATGTTCACCACGAAAATGAGGACTCAGAGAATCCTTTGTGAAAGGAAATGGAACGTGTAAAGTTACTGGATTTAATTGTTGGTTCTCCAGTGATATTTGTTTGTTGTTTGTGGAGGATTTCACAACCTCTACCTACGTCCACATGCCCGGGCCAAAATAGAAGCTTCTGGTCTATTGGGATCTCGATGGGGAGCACGGAGGAAACGAGTTGTTTTACAGAATGCTCTTAAAGAAATGTGATCTCGTGAAATACAATGTTTGCGAGTATGCATAAAAGGGCAAAGGGGGGATTTTGGGCCGGATGAGTAGTTGTGGCTGCTCTGACAGACATGCATGCAAAGGCGTAAGGCACCAGGACTGTTTGACAGAGGGCCAGGTAGCATGCATGCAAAAATGCAGAGACAAGGCGTGCGAAATGTTTTACAGAATGCCTCAAGGAGATGTCATCTCATGGCGAAATGATTGCAGAATATGCATAAAGCGGATTTGTTGATGAGGCTGTGGAAACTTTCAGGCAAAATGTAATGATTGCAGATTATGCGCAAAATACAACTGCCCTTGTGGAGATGCATGCGACAATATGGAAGCATAGACAAGATGTAAAGCCAGACTCCGCAATCACTTCAAGCATCCTCCCTGCTTGTGCCAAAATGGGAGCTTTAGAACAAGGTATGACGTCCAAAGGATAAAGGATAGATGAATCTTGTCAGGTGTTGTAGTTGCAATTGCCCTGGTAGACGCGCATGTTAAATGTGGAGGCATTGACAAGTCACGTAAACTGTTCGGCAGAATGCCTCGAAGAAACGTGATCTCATCGAATGCCATGATTGCTGGAAGATATACAAATCTGCGCGCCAGCAGTGGAAGCATAAACAAGACAAAGCATGTTAACTATTCGACAGAATGCTTTCAAAGAGATTTCATCTCATGGAATATAGTGATGCATAGAACGCAAAAAAACAAGGAGATCATGATAGACAGGGGTTTGTGAACCCTAGAATTGATCTTCGCCGCAATGTCCCTTAATCAATTGCCAAGATTTGCTGGCTAGATTTAGAAGAGAATCAAAATGTCAGTCCTTCGCAAAATGGATTTATGTGAATGCGAAATGATAAAATATCAAAAGGCGAGTGGACTGCTCGACAGAATGTGTTAAAAAGATTCCATCTCAGAACTTTCATGCATGCCAAATATGAAAGCATAGACAATGTGTGTGAATTTTTAGATAGAATGCTTCAAAGAGTGACATCGCCCCACGCATGTAATGGGATGCAACGAAATTTCAGAAGATGGAATAGTGAAGCAAAGGCGAATGAGTTGTTTGAAGAAGCGTGCCTTAAGGAAATACTATCAAATGCAGTCCATACCGAATATACAAACAAAATGGAGTCTACTTTGTTAAGGGACTGAAGTGGTAATTGAGTAAGGTGGTGGAAAGCAATGACAGTTTGATGTTACTGATGTTCAAGGTAAGTATGTAAGGAGAGGGTTACAGATGATTTAGCTCAGTATAGATTGGAACTGGCCTCAAAGAGATGCTATGTCCTGAAATGCCATGGTTGTGGTAGTACACAGATAGGAACTGTTGAAAATACTTGGCAAACTTTTAAATAAGATCAAATCTATGAGAAACATACACAAAGGGTTTGTTGAGAACTTAGAAATGGAATGCAATTGATAGATACGTGCAAAAATATAGAGACAGAGAACTATGACTAAAATTGCACCGAATGAATTTGACGGGATTACCAATTAATTAATTTCATTATTAATTGATTATGTCAATACAGTAAAAATGGTTAAAATCAATAAATTGATTGTGCATTCATGATGATTTGTAGGTATTTTCTAGATTAGGGAGCAGGCGGCAGATTCTAAATCCATACAAGACATGAATATGAATGTTATTTTATTTTGACATAACATTAATTCAAAAAGAGATTTTTAATTTAATTTTCAGAATTAATTAAATTGATGCTTTTATTTCTTACAGGTATCCTTTGAGATTTGTAAAAGATCTTGAACAATAAAGTTGATTTGCAAATCAAACGTGCAAAGGAGGAAATTACTGCAAAGATCTTTGAACTTGTAGTGAACTAAGCGTTTCGTGGAGTTATTTCTGGAAAGATGTTGCTGCTCATGGTGCAAAAGGAAGAACTCGGAGTTGTAACTGATGGATGCAGTTGTTAACTGAAGCCAGACTGGAGGATGGGATTGAGAATTGAAATCCACTAAAGTCAAACTGGAGCTGAAACATGAAGTCATCTTTATGGATTAGTTGTTTTGCACACAAAGGCTACAGTTTTTGATGTTTCAGTTTTGGAGAAAATCATGTAATTTTGAGCTACAAATTGTAAAATGAAGCTCATTGTAAGGGGTTGGTTAGAAACTTAAGAAAATAAGTTAGAAGTTTTACAGCTTAGCAGATTAAAAGTTTCACAGTAGGACAGGTGATGTATTTTTCTGCAATTCTTAGTTTAGATGGAGGTAATATGAAGATATGGGATTCTGTACACTGGTGATTTTGCTAGATTTGTAAATGCTGCTTATCTGTTTCATTGACAGTAGAAGCAGCCAGACTTAAACCTACTTTAGGTTATGCTCGGGAATGATGTTTGCTTTATTAATCATTTGATTTGGAAAGCTTTCAAGGAATGGAGTTCTATCTTTTCTTTTATTTGAATTATGATTTGCAATCTGCCATTAATGTTTGCACTGTGAATGAATAGTTGTGTATGGATTACAAGTTGATTTGTTTTGCAGTTCTAGTTTATGGATTCCTTGGAAAGCAACATGTCTGATTAGTCGAATGAATCAACATTCATTTTCTTTCTATGTCCTTGATCTATCTTTTGCCTTTTCTTTATACCCCCCTTGTTAGAGTAGGTTTAAATAAGAATTCGATTTCACAACAATCAAAAAGCTCAATAACCAGCAGACCCCTTGAACATTACAATCATATTGACCATTGAGCAATATCAACACAATTGAGAACCAACTACCAGGACCTTGGGAGTTAGATTACTAAATGTTGTCTTTCTTTTTCAGGAGAAATAGAATAGGGATATTATGTTTAAATGTTGCTGTGCTATTTTGACCATCAACACCAGGGTCCAGGGTCGAGGAAGGCCTCGAGCGGGGGTTTAGTGGCGACAGCCCCCAAGAATTTTTTTCCCTATTTTTCGCGTCGTCACCGAAAGAAGAAAGAAAAAAACCGACTTTGTAGAACCCTAATCTAGAAGCTTTTAAGCTTGTTATAAGGGTTTGGGATGGGAGTTACAGTATGATGAAAAAGGTGATTATTCGCGAGATTGTAATAAGTTTTGCACTGGATAATAAAATCATTGGATGGCTACGGTTTTGTGGATGTAGCCCAGATTGGGTGAACCATGTTAAATTCTCTGTGTTAATTTTTCTATATGTGTTTTATTCCTCTATTTTATTGATCAAATATGCATTTAATTGTTAGATATCTATCTTCTAACCCTAACAACATACACATATATCACTCCAAAAGTCTTCCAAGTACTCCAAGAAAAGGAACCATCACAAAATCCACATCCTAAAGTTGTGGAGTCATGCTACCCCACTCAACCATGTCTAAGGTCATCATTGATGAGGCCATTCTCCATCCCACACCTATTATTCATATTCCAAATCCTAACACCATCCAACCCATTGAAGCCATCCAATCCCAATCCCCGTCTCCTACTCCTTCTACCATCCAACCCATTAAAGCCATCCCATCCCAATCCCCATCTCCTATGTTAGGAAAAGGTGTGTCATCCACCTTACATAATGTTATGATGTAATACTTATTTATTTATTATGTGATGCACCAAGGGAATCTAGGGATATGTGCATCATATGGGTCTAGCATTCTTGGGGCCATTTTATGTGTTGTATGTAACATTGGGTTGAATATTTAATGTGGGGTTGCACATGGGAATAATATTTAAAATTGGGAAAAACTCACTACCAATATTAAATGAGGGGTTAATGGTTTTGTAACCTCATGGTATTAGGACCACATGATTTTATATAATACCACTTGGTGGTTTTGTGTGATCTTTTTTCTATAAAATCAAACACAGGGGCAGTTGTCTAGGGTTGGTCATTTTTGATAGGTTAGCTCTTGTTAGCATTTGTGAGGGTTGAAGCATGGCTTGGGATGTGTGGTTACATGCTTGTTCACATCAAGTGCTTGTAGAGGGCTTGATGTTTCAAAGGTATTCATGGAGGAATCTGAAGATGTATTGTAATGTTTATTATTGAATAATACATGAGTGATGGATGCTTTTGGAGGCTAGGTTTTTCCCTCTTAAGGGTTTTCCTAGGGTATATCTTGTGTCATATTTGATGGTATGTTGTCTATTATTTTCCATATGGATTTTGAATACTTGTTTGCATAGATTTATCTATTTGGGTTATGTGGAAATTATCTTAGGTGGATGCATATTTTCTTTTCATTTGGTATCAAAACCATGATTGTGGTTTTGTTTATCCCTTGTTGGAGTAGATCTGGTGCATAGTTGAATCTAGGGATTTAATGAAAATAATGAAGGCATTGCAAGATATGAGGGTTTTGTGTAGGTGTCTTTTGAAGATTTGGGGTTTTGGGGTTGCAAATTTGTAGTTATTTTTTTGTAGATATGAGGTTATAAATATTTGTTTGAAAAAGAGTTTTTTTATGGATGTTCATAATGAGGGTTTTATGGGGGAATTGTTGTAGATGACCCCTTAGGACAAAACCAACCTCACCATTGGATCCAGGAGGCCCGAGAGATGAAAATTGATATAAAATTCGATATATTTTGGTTAAAGAAAAATGTAAATTATTTTGCCCCCTGCCTTTGTTGTACTGTTGTATGGTCGTTTACTTTGCTACAGAAGAAAAATAAACTTATTAAAATTACTTGAGTTAATATTTTAAAACCCTATTAATATATATATATAGTCGGGGGGGTCTACAGACCCCCCATAGCATTGTACCCTACAATACTATAGGTACTGACACCCTTGCAATACCATAAGGGTTGTCGGCCCCCGATTTGCTGATGGCAAGTTTTCCAACGAGCTTTAGCCTAGTTTGACAACTAGTCACCAAGATTGGTGGTGCCGACATTAAATCTATGCTGCCCAATTTAAAATTTTAAACTACCAAAATTAAACTTTTGATGCCGCATGTTTTATTTTTATTAAAAACTTTAATATGTAGAAATTACAACCGATTTTATATTTCGGGCGGGTGACGCCGCCAAAGTGGGGTCACCGCCACTGGCAAACCATTCACGGGCTACCCAAAGGGGCCACCTAGTTTGATTTCATAGTCAAATTGTACATTTTTTTTCAAGGGCATAAATTTTGCCTAGGGTGTCCATTTTGTGAATTCTTATACTCATTGGAAAGGTGATTCCATGTACTTTACTCTGGTATCGGTGGTTTTTCTAGATTTTGTTGTTTTTATAGTGATTTTCTTGTTGGAATCAAATGTTCTTTAAGAGGTTGGAGAGGTCATAACTTGTGCATATGAAGTCAAATTTTGGACTTCTTATAGTTGACGAAAAGCTTGTTCAGAGCACTACACAGTGGATCATGTTTGAAGATGTTTATGCATGATTTATTTTTATTATTTCTATCTAATTTGTTTATGGTTTCTTTTGACTATGGTGATTTTGTGAGCTTATGGCTATTCAGATCTTGGTGATTTGATATTCGAGTCATTGTATACTCACATGTGCATCTTTTATTATTCTCATTTGGCATGATTATCGATGTATTTTAGCATTTGTATGTTGCATTGTTATATCTACAAGTTGTGCAATATTGTAGGTGGTCTATACTTACATGTTGCATTTATGACTTGGATGTGGGTTGTCTATGCCCATAGATACTTCAATGTTGTTACAGATTCAAATTTGTGGCTTGGTTTAGTCACTTGTTTTGTTGGTTTGGTTGTCATGTTGAGATAGAGAGATGGTATTACCAAGTGCAATCATGATGTGAGACCTATGTAGTTGACTATGTGATTCAGACATGTGTGACACAATTGGATTGTGTTGTTGGTACATTTGGTGGTGATCATGATGTCATGGATGTTCCTTGTGCTTTAGGGACTTTTTCATGACATCATTGTTTATGCAGGTGATTTTTTGGTGGTTTTGGATTTGTTCCTTTTTGGTTTGTGGTGGTGTATCTTATTGGTTTGTGTTACACCCCATTGC
>VDFB02178520.1:0-23783 GCA_007258455.2 Sequoia sempervirens
ATCTTCTAAAAGCTTTTCTTCTTTCGAACTCTGCAACATGAGGACTTCTTTCTTAATGGGCCTATATGAACCCAAATCAGTTTCTACGAACAAAATATCACTATTTTCTCCACATTCTGTGATCATCAATCTGAGCCGTGGTGTACTTTCAATTTTTATTTGATTTGGAACCCCTCTCCAAGGAAGCCACATGTGGGAGAAGTCGGTCGCGATGTATCCATTTAGCTTTCTGGACCAATCTCTGCTCAATAGCATGCCATAACCATCAGGTATATCCACAACTGATATGTCAATGCGACTTTGAATTCTGGGATCCGCTTCCAGCTGCATATGGATGCTATTTAATTCTCCTACAACTGGAACTTCAGTCTTATCCAGCTGAGTCACCTTCTTGTTGGTTTGGAGCGGAATTATACCCAACGCCTGACATACCTTCAAAGGCATGACATTACTTGATGCACCGGAATCGATCAAACAATTATGCAATAACTTTCCAAAAATTCTAACTGATACCAAGAATGGGGCGGGCTCATCCTTCCCCTGATAAAATACTACTGGCTTTTTCCTTTCATTTGCTGAGGCATTCTTACTTTCATCTTTTCTACTTGATTGAAATTGATTGTCTCAAACAACCTCTTTTGGATTCTTCTTCTGCTCTGTGAGAACATCAGGTTGAGCCCTCTCCTTAATCTCTGCTTCTGGCTTCTTAGAAGTGTTTGAAGAACCTTGTACCATTCCTATGAAGTTTTGAGGTTGTTGCGGAGCCTCCCAAGTGTCAAATGGTGCATGAGGCACCTCTTCCACGAGATTAGTGTTTTGTGCGGGACGAGACTGTGTGACGACAGGAGTATTTCTTGATGCATTGGTTACTTCTTGAGAAGTACTCCTTACAATGGGCGTTTCATACAAACTTCCCAGAATTGTATCTCTGACCTCTGAAATCTTCATTAGCTCATGTAGGGGGAGACTAACCTTCATCTTTTTGAATTCTTCTAGTACCTAAGAGCCAAGTCTTTTCACGTCCTCTCTAGGAAGACTCTCCTTTTGTCTTTGCCCAACTTGATGAACGGGTTGCTGAATAGCTTGTTGTCCTCCTCCGCCCTGCGTTGCATTCTGCTGCCTGTACTCTGGAGAATCTCTTGGTAAACTTGGATTATTGCTTGCATTGGGATGCGGTGGAGTTGTAAAATTATTTGGAGGAACCGATGATGTCAGAGGTTCACGTTGTTGGTGGTAATTCCTCTGATACACTTTAGGAGCTTCACCTCTTGTAGTCTGAAGAGCTTGTACCTCCCTTCTTCCTTCTACGAAAACGCTGTTGTTGAGAGGCGGGAAAACATAACCGTCTCTATGAAGAGGTTCTTCTGGTGACGCATATGTGGCGTGAACTTCTGACCGTACTTGAAACTTTGGCATCCCCACGGGACTGTTCGCTGAAGCTGATGGAAATTGGTGATTAACTGGTGGGGGCGTGTAACTCCGAAATTCAGGCGGGAAATTGCAATCTTCTATTATCAATGCCTGATCATATCTGGGCGCTGGGACTAATTCATATCCTGTAATTGGAGGGTTCTCTGTGGCCTCTGTATTACTTCACTCTTGAGAATACCAGCCACAACTTGGAATTCGTGACATTGAAGTTCAGAGTGCTGGTTTGTGTTATGTAACCTACACCATCTTGACGAGGCAATTTCGGCCATATAAACTCTATCTGCAGGGCGGTTTTCAGGAGGTGGTGGATTGTCCAAAGGTGACGGGACACCTCCATTGTTGGGCCCTGTATTCCAAGACCTCTTCTGAAATCCTTGATTGTTGTTTCTATACCCATGACTGTTTTCATGACTGTATCCCGATGGTGTTACGTGGTTTTGACCGCACTAACACGTAATAAAGTTTCCTTAACGCCTGATATTCTCATCCTCCTGAAGAAAGTATTCAAAGATGCCATGACGGCGTAGTAAGATCATGCTTTCAACTCCAAGGTTCCTCAAGCGAATAGACTCCGGGCTATTCCGAAGGTGACGTTGGTATGTCAAGGGATTCTGAGCACAATTGTTCAACGTACCTAATAACAAGAGATCTTCAAGGGCTTTGCGTGGTGATTCAATGATTTGGCAACAAATGAGACGAAGCCTTCTAATCCTAACCGGGAAATGAACTCAACTTGCAAGGGTGTAGGGCCTAAGAAGTTAATCTTTTATCTAAGGATGGAATGTGGGATCAATCTCGACAGACTTCGACCAGACTCTGCTCCGCCTCACATTGGACAACTTACACAAAGTCGGTGCAATCTTCAAGGGAGTGGCAAGAGATTTTCAAATTATAACTCAACATGTAAGCACCATCAGAACGACGCATACAAACACATGAATCACAATCGAAGTTAAGTTTGTAAAATTTTCCAGTTGACCACACAAGGCAGACCTACCGTCAACAAGCCGCTAGTGGTATGGATAGAAATGAAGTTGCCTCAATTAATACCACAAGTCCACAACTAACATCTACTTGCATGAAAGTGAAAACTACTTTACTTTAAGCTACTTCAAGATACTACGTGAATTGGAAGGACGAAGAAGCCTCAACAACTATTCACAACAAAGAAGAATTCACCATCAATGAAAATTCTTTTATTATGAAAGCATACATGACAACTTCTTACAAAGTATCCAAAGGGAAGACTTTCCTTCCTTTTCAATCTACACTACTTTACGTTCTACTCTATCAACTTCTCTCTACTCCTCTAAGCTCTGCTTCTACCTCTAAATCTAATTTCTAATGAATTACAAATGAGGGGGACTCCCCCTTTATATAGCTAGCCAAGTCCCAAAAGACGGCTAGGGTTACAATCAATAGAGGGCTAAAAATCGCGCTTTCACCTCACTCTAAACAAAATTCTATTCCTAAAACCAGCCACAAAGGAGAGTGGGGTAATAAATGAGCCATAATGTCCATTATTCCTTCTAGAAGATTCCGTTTGTAGATGCGTTCACACTATTCTGGATCTTCTTTCTTGGCGTTGCTCTTTGACTCCTTCCACTTGAGGGTCATTTAATACTTAGCCAATTTCTTGCAACTTTCTCCCTTCGAGATTGAAACTCATCTTTATTGTGTTTCCACTTCAAGTCATCGTACTCTGGCCTCGACATTCCTCCTGCAAAACAAGCAAGGAGAAGAGTATTAGAACACTTCATAATATAATCTTAACTTACTCACCGGGATTTTCACGTTCTGATCTTCAAGGGCTCATCATCCTCGCTAGTCAACTTTATCCTCCTTCATGATTCCTCATGCCTTAGCCAAATTCCAATCCATCTTCTTCAAAGGCGTATCATCTTTTTGACAATATCAACTTCAACTGCATCTTCAAGAAATTCATTTCACCTGGGGCTCCGATACTCAATTTCGTTCAACTCTGACTCTGGAAGACTATCCTCACGAAGGATTTAAGCAAATTCACCTAGGCATTTCCTTTCAAATTCATCATCTGGAGAATTTCACCTTGAAAACACATTTTCTTCATTTTGCCTTAGAAAATTTACTAGTTTCCCTTAGGAAATTCATCAACCTGGTGCCCATTTAAAATCTTCATCCCATAATCCTTGACAAGCTGTGGATGACCTTAAAATCAACTCCTCATCGACAATCAGAAGAAAATTTTCTCCAGAACGCTTCGAATTCATGGGTACCCAACGAACGGGTTCATTTAATTTTCTTGAATTTTGAACCTTAGAAAATATTCTTTCATCAAATTTATTCTCGTTCTTCGATCCCCTCTAGGAATTTTGTTCTGACTTGGAAAATCTTGTGGAGCTAGCATTCACCGACTTCACCTCCGACAATTCATCTGTGTTTCAAAAAAAATCCACCATCTTGGAGTCTAGGCGTATTTTCCAGAGGAATAGAATACTTCATGCCTTAGAAAAAAATTTTGAATCACTTGAAAATTTTGCCTTAGAAAAATTTCGCCTTGGAAATTTTTTTTTTTTATATTCAACTTTGATCACTTGCCTGTGAGAAGAATTTATTTCACTTAGAAGACCTCCCTACGAGCACACCACATTTCACTTCCATCATCTTCAACGCCTCAGGAAATTTTTTATCACTTTGCAACTTCAACGCCCTAGCAATAGTTGTCAACAACTTGTATTTTATTTCACCACGCCTAGCATATTTAAATCTCTCCTCTTTGTGCATTGGGCGCATATTACACTTGCTGAGGTGGACTTGGCTTCCAACGCCTTAGGCATTTTACTTCACCCTAACCACCTTTCACTCTACACTTTATCTTTTTCATGGCGCATTTGGGGGGGGTAAGAAGGATGGGCGCATTTGAACACATGTGAAGGACGAGTACCACACTTAGAAAAGTTTTCAAATCACCTACTTGAAGAGGGCGCAAATGAAGGCATGAGGAGGATAAACAAGTTGACGCCTTGACTTGTCTTTTTCAAACTTATTCCACCATGTAACTTGGGCGCATTTGGCTTGTAGTGGAGAATAATTTTCTAACGCCTTCCCTTGTTGACTTGTTGACTTCAAATGTGGGCGCATTTTGCATGATGAGAAGGATAACTTTCACCACGCCTCAGCTAGTGACTTTTCAGCTTCTTATTTTGTCCTCACATGGCATGATTTGGGCGCATTTGGGCATGCAAGGAGGACGAATTTGTTTGATTACTTTGACCTCTTTCAAACTTGGCGCATTTTGCCCCTACTGCAGGATGGGCGCATTTTGGCCTAGCAACAGGATAAAAACGTTTGACTTTTCTTTGACTCACTTGTTTTGGGCGCATTTCACAGGGGGTGGAGGATGAAGTATCATACTTAGAAAAATTTTTCAACCTTCCTTCTTCAAGTTGGGCGCATTTTGCCCTAGCTACTGGACGAGTTTTGTTGACTTTCTTTTACCACTCCAGCCTTGGGCGCATTTTACCTCTGGTGAAGGATGAAACTCCATACTTAGAATTTTTTTTCACTTTACTCCACCAGCTTGGGCGCATTTTGCCATGGCAGGAGGATAAAGTTTATACTTAGAACTTTTTTCATGCTATCAATCTCCCTTGGGCGCATTTTGCAGTGGCAAGAGGATGAGACTTAGAAAAATTTTAAATTTTCTCCTTGAGGGTGGGCACATTTCTCCATGTCTACAGGATAAAATTCTTTGACTTTTCTTTGACCAGTTGTGCTTTGGGTGCATTTTGGCCTGTGTACTGGACGAGCTCAACACTCTTAGAAATTTTCATGCCTTCTCATCAACTGGGCGCATTTTGCCATGGCTGCAGGACAAGCTTCAGACTTAGAATTTTTTCTTCGTTTTCGCCAGTTTCCATACCCTGCTATTTATAGTAAGCTCTCTGAATTTGCATCTCTGAGGCTCGGAACGACTTGAAATTTTGTACACTGCATCCCTATGACCTCGTTGTTCTGTCGGCACTGCCACTTTTAGCTGACCTGCTATTTTTAGCCTGTTTTTGAAGGTGGTTTACTATAAATAGTAACCTCATGTTTCTGATAGCTCCCATGCTCCGATCGAGTTGAAATTTTAATGAGGCGCCCTCACCACGCGCGACTCATCACGACAATCGACGATGCACTCAATTTACTATTTTAGCCTGTTTCCAAATTGACTTCCTATAAATAGTAAGTGCTCCGTTTGACTTGAAATTTTACCAGCAGATAGCCTGAAGGATGCTGATCGCGGTGGTTTACATCGGTTTTCAAAAATTCTGACTTTTGACTTCTTGGGTCCCAAAGTTGGAAAACCCTAATTCGCCTGCGATGCGCATCAATGATATCTCGCTTTCATTTCTCGTGGCATCACATCACTGCGGATTCTCAACTGCCGGGAAGGCCGACACACCTCGCTAAAATAGCAAGTTCCTATCGAAAGTGAGTATCTTCGCTTTTGCATGTCACACCATCGCGAAGCTCTAAAACCCATCGTGAATCAATTCGACATGTAAAAAGAAACTCGACATGCAAAACCCTAAAAATAGCCTCAAGGCTGAATTCGAAAAGTGGTCGTATTTCCCTGCTTTGCACATGTTACATCGCTAAGGTCTTGAAAACCCGTATGAATATGCCAACATGCAAAGAAAACTCTCGTGATCTAAGCCCCTCGAAATTTGTCCCTAAGCCGGATCGCTAAAATAGAAAGTTGTCCTCAAGTCACCAAATTTTGCACGGAAGCGTACCGATGTGTTCAATGCCGCGGTGACCTTGGAATTTCAAAAATGTTGACGAATTGCTCAGAATCACACTTACTAAAAATAGTGGGTACCTCTGTAATCCCATGAAAATTTGTTGAGAGCCTGCTGGAAGCACACTGACAACAATGTTAAGCTCTGTTTTCAATTTATTCACTTCGTTCAACCTCGAACTAACCAAAAGACTCAAAACCCTAACTTCAGACTTGGCCAAATTTCACTCGTTTAAGTTCAAAGACGGGAACGCTCCCGAAAAGACAGACAATAGAAGAGAGACACAGAGAGAGACAGAGATAACCAAAGCCAAAAAGACCAGAATGGAGCAAAAATTAGGGGTCCCCATTTTGAATGGGGCCATGTGTGAAAAAGGTCACAACAGATGGGTATCCTGATGAATTTGAGGATTATTTTGATATCCTCTGTTAGCACCTTGGTGTGCCTGATAATTTCGTTGCATAGTGTGTGTTTGATTATTTTGACTTTTGAGGTAAGTCACCTTAGTTGACAGCCTCTTCACTTGTTCTATTAAATCTTTTAATTCATCTTTCTCCTCTGGAGTTTTCACTGGAGGCACTGTGTTTTGGAGATAAATAGGCTGTGTAACTTGTGTTTGGGACAAAGGCATCCCAGGATGGAGAACTATCTGACTTGATGGTGCTTGCACTTGATAACCTGGATGTGGAATTGCATTTAGCGCCGGAACTTGTTGATTCCATGTTGAGCCAATCGTTGGCACTTGATTGTTTACTGTGACTAGGCCAGTATATAGTGAGGGTCCAGTTGTATTCTGTCCTAAACCTTGACTTACTTCAATAGCTTTAGCGTAAGCTTGATTTATGTTTCCCGGAGTGGGGTGAGATCTCACGAACATCGCAGTCAAAGGATCAAGTGCCGAATAGTAGCTTTCTCGAGCATCAACAACAACATAAGGATTGCGCAACCTTGTGAGGGCCTTTTGGAATCTATTGTTGAATGCATGGATGGGCTCTTGGTCCTGTCTTCTTCTGCAAATTGACGATAAAGCTCTACAGGGGTGGCTGGTATACCAAACTTTCCGACGAAAGCATCCTTCATTTGCTCCCATGTTCTTATAGATCCCACTGGTAAGTGAATGAACCAAAAATGAGCCTCTTCTCCCAAAGAATATGGAAATAGGCGGCAAGCCACGTCTGCATACCCAATTTGCCTATTGCGTAAATGATCCTCGAACATTTTGATATGATCCTCAGCAGAACGATTTGGATCACTGACTTGATACTTAGTGCAAAAGTGCTCTGGATTCTTTGGCATGTCATGGTAATCAGTAAACTCAAGGGGAGATGGGTTGGTAACCAACCATGTAGTACCGTTTGGAGCTGGTTGACCTCCTGGTTGAGCCATTGCTTGAACTGGCTGTCGCCGCTGATATACAATAACTTGGGCTGGCTGTTGTACAATAGCTTGAACTTGTTTCGGCTGAGCAAACCTCGAAGCACTAGGTGGAGTTCTAAATAAATTTGAAATTTCTTCTCCGCTTTCTTCGCTTGACTGAACTTCGTCGTTTGATAAAAATTCTCCACTTGACTTAGCCTCCTTACTTGAATGACTTTCTTTCTTCTTCCTTGATCTCGTAGGTAGCTCTAACTCCACAAAATCTTTGGATGAACTTGGAGCGGATCTCAAGATTCTTTTCAACTTGTCCGGAGAGAACGAATTGATACAATCCAGGATGTAGTTGCTTCTTCTATTGGCTGCGCGCGGGATTGTTCAATCTTGAGAGAACACCATCTTGATTTGTGATAATTTTCCCCAATGGAACATTTTGTACTTCAAACCCTTTTCTTCTTCAACACAACTGTGTGCTATAGCTGAAAGTCTGCCCTCCTTCTAGCCCCAATTTTCTTGTGCGTGTGGAGGAGGGTAAAAGATTCTTTAAGATTGTCTCCACAGATAATAAAACTTGATAGAATCTGGAGTTCAATTGCTCTGTTGTTCGCGTTCTGCCCTCCTTCTAGCGCCAATTTTGTTGACGTGGTTTTTGCGACTACACCAACACAGAATAAAGTCGCCAATGGCTACTCTATCCTCTCTTGAACAAAGTTTCCTGCATGCTAAGATTGCGAGATAGATCATACATTTAACTCCAAGGTTCCTTCAGTGCTAATAGTCTCAGTTGGCTCGATGTGTTTTGCTGGTATTTCAAGGGGACTTACACAATTGTTCGGCAGTTGACAGCAGACAGTGGACTAAGGGCTTTCATGTAATTAAAATGATTTGGCAAGGGAGCACGAGTTTCTTAATCCTAACCAGAAGTGGACTGAAATTAAATGAGTGTAGGGCCTAAGAAGTTTATGTTGTACTCTAGGGCGTGGGACATGGCGATCAATTCTTACGGACTTCAACCGGGCCTTGCTTTGCCTCGCTTCGGACAGCTTCCACAAAACCGGTGCAATCTTTAGAGGAGTGGTGAAAGATGTTAAAATTATAACTCAACATGCAAGCACCATCAAGACGATGCATACGAACACGTGAGTCACAATCGAAGTTAAGTTTGAAAAGTAATCCAGTTGACCACGCAAGGCGAACCCACCGTCAGTGAGCCCGCTAGTGGTATGGACAAGCGAAGTCTTTGTTCAAATCGAGCACCACATTCCACAATTACTAAGTACTTGCATGAAATGAAATCTACTTTACTTTAAGCTACTTCAAGATGCTACGTGAATTGTAAGGACGAAGAAGCCTCGACAACTACTCATAACAAAGAAGAAATCACCATCAATGAAAATTCTTTTATTATGAAAGCATTCATGACAACTTCTTACAAAGTATCCAATGGGAAGACTTTCCTTCCTCTTCAATCTAAACTATTCTACTTTCTACTCTATCAATTTCTCTCTACTCCTCTGCTATCCTAACTCAGATCTAATTCTAATGAGTTACAAATGAGGGGGACTGCCCCTTTTATAGTTGGCCCAGTCCAACAGACGGCTTAGATTACAACCGGCTGGATGGCCCAGATTGTGCGACCTCATCCCTAAACAAGATTCACCCTAAAAACTGCCATAATGGAGAGTGGGGCAATAAATGAGCAATTAATGGCCACCATCTTCTAGAAGATTCCCGTTTGTAGACGCGTTGACACTGTTCTCGATCTTCTTCTTGGCGTTGTTCTTCAACTTTGCTCGAGCTTCTAGTCTTTTCTCCATCTTGAGTTTTGAAAACATTTCTTCTTTGTCACTAAGTCTCAACACTTAGCCATTTTTTTGCAACTTTTCTCCCTTCGAGGTTGAAATGTCATCTTGGACTATTTGCTTCATCACTTAAGTCATCGCCGCTTGGTCTCGACGTTTTTCCTGCAAAAGAAGCAAGGAGAAGAGTATTAGAACACTTCATAACATAAATTCAACCTACTTACCAGGATTTTCATGCTCTAACTTCCAAGTGTTCGTCGCCTTCACTAGCCAATTTCTGCCTTCTTCATGATTCTTCATGCCTTAGCTAAATTTTCAACCCATCTTCCTCAAGGGCGTATCATCTTTGAGAAATTCATTTCATTAGCTGGGTCATTGACGATTTTGATTTTATTCATCTCCGGCTCAAGAAGATTATCTTCACGAAGAATTTGAGCAAATTCACCTAGGCAGTTCCTTTCAAATTCATTGTATGGAGGATTTCACCTTGAAAACACATTTTCTTCACTTTGCCTTAGAAAATTTTCAAATTTTCCCTTAGGAAAACTCATCAATCCTGTGCCCATCACAAATATTCACCACAAAAGGCTTTGGCGAAGCGTGGAAGACCTTGAAATCAACTTCTCATTGAAGATCTTCAATACCCAGAAGAAAATTTCCCTCGGAATGCCTCAAACTCATGGGTGTACAACGAACGGGTTCATTTTAAAAAAAATTCAAAATTTTGAACCTTAGAAAAATATCTCCTTGTGCAATTTAACCCGTTTCTTCATCTCTGTGAACATTTCTTGTTGCTCTGACTTGAAAATATTTTGGTTGTTCATGTGCAGCTGGCATCATCTAACTTCATCTCTGGCAATTTATTCGTGCTTCAGAAAAATTTATCATCTTCATGTCTAGGCGTATTTTCTAAAAGGAAGAAAACATTGTGCCTTAGAAATATTTTTTGAATCACTCAGCATTTTTGAAAATTTTGGCTTAGAAAACTTTTATTCATCTTCACTCATTTTCATGTGGCGAGAAAATTCATCAACTTCACTTAGAAAAATTATTTCCATTACCCTGGGCGCATATTATACCATGGAGGACACTTTCATTAAAAAATAAAAATAAAAAAATTCCAACGCCTTGTACTTTACTTCACACTTGAATTACTTTGGGCGCATTTTCCTTGTCATGGAGAACATTCTCAACGCCTAACATATTACTCACCAACCTATACTCTTTAGGCGCACATCACACTTTGAGGGGAATATTCAACACGTCTAGCACCTCACTTGTCTTCATCCACACTTGGGCGCATTTAGATATCAAGGTAGACTTAAGTCTTGCTCAAGAATCTTTTCATTTGTCCTCATCTTGCATCTTTGCATGTATACGTTTGTCCTTTTCTAACCTTGCATGCCTTTAGTTTTGGCGCATATTGCATGGGGTGGAGGATAAAGATTTTGACCTTTTGACTTTCTAACCTTGGGCGCATTTCAGCTTGCTAGAAGATGGGCACATATTTGGTGTCATGAAGGATGAAGCATTTACAATGCCCAACATGTGACCTTTGGGCTTCCTCTTTTTGTCTCTACATGGCCTCACTTGGGCGCATATTGCATGTGATGAAGGATGAAACTCCTTTGACTTGTTGACCTCTTTTGTAAACATGGCGCATTTCACCCCTTGAGAAGGATGGGCACATTTAGCCTAGGGTGGAGGACGAGTTTCTTGCCTTAGAAAGTTTTTAGCATCTTGCTTGCATGTGGGCGCATTTCAACATAGGGGGTGGATGAAACTTGTACTTAGAATATCTTTTTAGCATGCAAACTCTCAAGGTGGGCGCATTTTGGATAGGCAGGAGGATTAACATCTTTGACTTTCCTTGACTTTCTTGTTGCATGGGCGCATTTCAGCCTAGGAGGAGGACGGAGTTTTATACTTAGAATTTTTTTTAGCATCTTGTGCTTGAGGGCGCATTTCACCTGTGGTGGAGGATGAACTCCTGACTTAGAAATTTTTCAAGCATGAGACCTTGCATGAGGGCGCATTTTACCCAGTGAGCAGGACGAACTTTGTGCCTTAGAAAATTTTCAACTTTCACCACCTTGGATGGGCGCATTTTGCTATGTGAGGTGGATGAACATCAACACTTAGCCATTTTTTCAAGATCTCCAGCTGAGGTGGGCGCATTTTGAAGGTGGTGAAGGATAAAGTTCCAGACTTAGCCATTTTTCCTCGTCCTTGCCAGCTTCTCCATGCCTTACTATAAATAGTAAGTTTCTCAATTCTTGCATCTCCGAAGCTCAGATCGTTTTGAAATTTTAAACACTGCATCCTCGCAACCTCGTTACCCTGTTGACACTGCTATTTTTAGTTGGCCTGCTATTTTTAGCCCATTTCTGAAGGTGATTTGCTATTTATATAAACTGCCTACTTCTGATATCTCCACAACTCCGTTTGCTTTGATATTCGAATGACTCGCTCCTCACCACGTGACCTGCCTGCTGACATCGGCGCATGCAACTGATTTGCTATTTTTAGCCTGTTTCCAAAATGACTTACTATAAATAGTAAGTGCTCCGTTTGGTTTCAAATTTTACCTCAGATAGCTTGAAGGATGCTGATCGTGGTGGTTTACACCTGTTTTCGAAAATTATGACTTTTTACCCCTCTTTTCAGGCCCCAAAGTTGGAAACCCTAATTTGTTCTACATGCATATCAAATTGCCTCTGTTTGTCCTTGTTTCTCGCCAAGATTGGCGATCAGCTCAGTGGATTTCTCCTCAAGTGTTGAGGCCACGCCGGATGTGCACCAAGCAAATTAGTGTCTCAAATGAGTGCCCTTTCTCCGTTGTACGTCACATCACCGTGAAGCTTCCTAAAACCCATATGAACATGCAAACACATGCAAAAGAAACCCCGACATGCAACCCTAAAATAGCCTCAAGGTCAACTCTAAAAGTTATTCACCTTTATATGTTAATGATCGCAGGTCTCGAAACCCGTATGAAATCCTGATGCATCGAAAACTTCCTATTCAAGCCCTCAAATCTGCTCCCCGTCGAATCGCTAAAATATAAAATGTCTGTTTAGTTCAAATTTTGCACACGAGCGCCATTGCCTCAATGCAAGCAGGACGACGAAACTTCGTGCATGACGGAATGCCTTTGAATTTCATTAATTACTGTAAATAGTAGCAGTCAAACTGGCTTAATTTCAATGGAAGCTCATTGGAAGACATCGACAAAGAATGTTAATCCCTGTTTTCAATTTATTCACTTTGCTTGACCTTGAACTGACCAGGAAAGTACAAACCCTAATTTTCAGACTTGGCCAAATTCATGTTTAAACTCAACGGCGGAGACATCCCCCCGGAAAGGCAGACAGCAGAAAGAGAGGGAGAGAGACAAAACCAAAGCCAAAAGACCAGAATGGAGCAAAAATTAGGGGTCCCCATCTTGAATGGGGCGATGTGTGAAAAGTTCACAACAATCCCCTTTCTCAATAGTTGTAGTTGGGTTGTTCAACTCCCAATTTTGTTTGTTGTTATTTGAAGGCTTAATTTTCTTTTTGGGGGTTGATGTAGTTTGTTAGTAAATAAATAAATAAATAGATAAAAAAATAAATAAGTTAATGTGTGCAATTAGTCCTCGACAATTGGTTGTTAGTTGGTAGTTACCGACGGTTGGTATTCTCAACCAACGTTGGCTTGCTATATATTTCTTTAGTGTACTCATAGTCAAGAACTGCATGCATGAATTTTGTAACTATTGCATATTTGATGAATGAATGAATACACGCATATATCTTCGGCATTTTCACAGCAATTGATATTTTGTTGTTCTTGTTTTATGTTATTTTTGTTTACTCTTTTGTTAATCATTCTAGTAGAATTATCAAGTAAACATTAAACTTAGGGAACCCCTATTGCAAATAGTCGGAATTTTTTTTTTCAATAGATCACCCTTTCATCCACCATTGACCCAATCTTGACCCGCAATCAATTCATGGTGTTGGCCTCAACCAAAAATTAAACATAATCAATTCTAATGAATTTGACCTAGCTTCCAAAATGATCAGCTTTTGATGCCACGGCAAGATTGACCAATAGTAATGATTAGCAAGACAATGTAGAAGACAGATCAACACACCAAAAATAGATGTTTGCAAGCAAACGTTTTTAATATCCAATATATGTAAAAATAGAATAAACCCTTGAGGTAGAGCAACACCATACTATACTCCTTGTATAAGAATCCACTCCACGCTATACCTCTAGTTGATCCCCAACACATCATACTCTTCACATCTCCTCACAATGATATTCAACTTCTTATATAGACCTCTTCCTAACAACATAATGGAGGGGTAAACCGTAAACCTATAACCCATGTAGACTTCTAATTACCTAATATAATTCATAACTTAATATAACTAAGATAAGGGATGTATACCACATGCCAACATCTCCATCCACCTACATGCATTATAATATCACATCCTTAGGTACATAACACCCATGTCTCGAAGGCCAACAAGCTCCTTAATATATAGCATTAGTAGGCCTGTTTTCCCTCTCAAAGTTAGAAATTGAAATATTAATAAGATTCTTTCTTAAAAATAGCCTCACTGTGATGTCCCTGCTCTAGTCAGTTCTCGGGAACAGTGTGTTAGCCTTTTCTTGGACCCTTGTGGGCTAGCTGGATTGGTTAGAGGGTCAGTGGTGTTTTCTAGAGGAGTTGATCGTTCTCGTTTTCAGAGCTTAGTGATTGGTTCACAACAGGCCTTGGCAGTTCAGGAATTGACAGCTTCTGATGGCACAAAATTCTATGGAGATTTGAGGAAGTTATGCTTTGTTAAGCGATTTAAGTTATTAATTAAGTTATTATTTTATTATAAAGTCAAATTGACTTTATCCCTTTTATATCACTTAAATATTCATAAAAAGGGTGATTTAAAATCAAATCACTTAATCATTTAAGTGGGCACCAAATATTAAGTTCATAACTATTGAAAAGGACTTAATAATATTTTAAAAGATTTAAATGATGGGAAAGGGCGTATCTTCTTGGAAATGTGTGCCTTTTTGATATAAGGCATTTTGGGCAATGAGAACATCATTCTTGATTATTTCAACTTTGCCTTGGGTTTTCTTCTATGCTTTTACCTGTGATTAGGGTTTTGAGCAATCTTCCATTGGAGAACGATATCTCTTCAATGTTGAGCATTTTTGAGATTGTGAGAGACCAGTCGAATTAGTGCAATTTGCGAGAGCTTCATACAGAGGTTCTACTGTGCTTCATCAGAGTTTTTGTTGGGTTTCTCATCAGAGGCAGGAGGGTTTGTAGAGATGGCGACCTTCTTCCAGCTGGCAGATGCTATACTTCATAGCCATACCTTCTGAGTTGTAATAAATAAGCTCAACAATGGATTTACAACTCATAAACATACCCGAAAGCTTCCAGATTATTTATTTAAGAAAAGAAGTCCAGTTTGCCAGCCAAGATGGTGAAATCTGACAAAATCCAGTGTAAGAAGCTCCAAAAAGAAATGTCCAGCCTAGAAACTGAAGCAAATGAAAGATATATGTCAGACGCCAAAGAAGGTGAAGAGAAACCCTCAAAAAGAAAGGCGTTTCTCCTAGGAAGCCCAAACGCCCTTGCACAAAGAGCCACACACTTCAAGCAATAAGCTCAAAACCACTTTCTGTAATTTCATTTAGCCAGAAATAGCTTAGATTTACATTTTATGAGCTTTTATATGCTGCATCCCTTCTACTTCTCTCTAGAAACATTCTTTAAAGAACCAAAAAAACACAATAATATAAAGAAAAATACAGGAGTTTGCATTGTGAGCCAGCAGGGTTCATCACACTCATTGTCTTGTAACTCATTGATTTCTTGTCATAGAATTTGTCATGAGGAAGCTTCCAAGTATCCAAGGAGTTACAAGAAACTTATGGAAACCCACATCCCCATATTATTTATTATTATTTTATTTGTTGTTACTAAACTATGGCCCTTTTATCAAAATATTTTTATATCCTTATTGAGAAAATAAAGATAGAGCACACATAAGCTAATTAATTAAAAAGGGTCGTTACAAGTCCGTCTTTCCTAAAATTGCTTGCCCACAAGAATGTTGAGATGGGTGCTCAAGAATCTTTGATTCCTCCCATGTTGCATCGTTTGTAGGTTGGTTCGTCCAATGAACCAAGTATTCTATGATTGGTCTATTCCTTAGATTTTTTTGTTGTGTATGAATGATGGCTTGTGACACCAAAATGAGCTTCCCTGCATCATCCAACGGTGGCAATTCTACTGAAGGTGTAATATGTTGTTCAAACATCCTTTTGAGGAAAGACGAATGGAAAACATCATGAATTTTGCTGCTTGTTGACAATTCCAATTTAGAAGCAACTTCACCAACCCTTCTATATAATGAAATTATCTTGGACGAGAAGAATATAATAGAGAATATGCTACAAATACTTAATAATAAGCCACTTTGAGGGAGAAAACCTCCAAAAGTCTCCAACAAGAACACAATTCATAACATAATGATCATAAACTAACCACTAGCTCCTATATATACCCTACTTATGCCTTGGATGCCACCTAGGCTGACTTAACTGTCTATATAAGACCATATTAGTGATCATATAGCTTAATTAAGAGTAATGGTCACCACAAGCCAACTATGCATACCCCTATGCACACTATAGGATAAAGAGTATAGAATTCTCACAACTTTGTAAGGTCCATAGAAGTGAGGTTTGAGCTTTTTAGCTCCATGTTGCTTAATTGAAGTCTACCTATAAGGTTGTAGGCATAGAAGAACCATATCTCCAACCTCAAATGACCTCTCAATGCAATTAAAGACAATATTGTATGTAGCATGTGGGCTTTGCCTTACACATAATATAGTTATTATGAGGGAGAGAGGAAATCATCATGCTTTACACCAATGATACAAACAGGTTTTCCCACCACCACCCTCTTATGCGCTGATTACTAATAATATTTGATCCAAGATTTTTGCCTTTATTTATGGTATTAACTTTTGTTATGTGCATTCATTTTCTTAATGAGACAGCTCATTATTATTTTATATTAGTTATTATATTATATAATATTTAATATTCATCAAACCAACCAATGTTGTGTTGTAACAAGTTGATATAATAATTTACTTTTATCAGCATCCTTCTATTGGTTATAAATGAAGACGAAACCCCTTGATTTTGTTATCGCATTTCATAATTTTTAATTTACTTTTCTTGTGAGGAAATCATCAATTCCCACACTGTCTTTTTGGATGTTGATGATATCCCTATCTCATACTTCAACTGTTATGGGTTTTATCTATCACCCTTTTTAGAAAGGTGAATCATCTATCTTGTTACACATCATCCCATTGGATACCTACACACAATGAGAAAGAATAAGTACCTGCAGACATATCTGTAATAACACCCCCTGATTTTTTTTGAAAATTTGCCAATATAATGATAACATAAACTTGCAACTATGGAAACATTGCTATCATCAAAGTCTGATACAAACTTTCCAAATCACACGTCACAGCCATTACAATTGTTTTTCTTTATAATAATAACTCACAAGTGGTGCCAATACATGTAATAACACTCATGAAATTCCAACTTGAAATACCTTGGTAGAAGAGGTGAAGATGAATGCTATAGGTCTCGAAGGTCACGTAGAACTTGTTGCAGGACTGCTGTTATGAAGTTGCAGGTCATGGCAGCCATGTCAACTCACCAAGGACCAGGTCCAACCCCGTAGAACACCTCCAGTGGTAGCAAACAGCCACTTTGAACACCAATCTCTGCAAAATCACCTCCAAAATGCAAAGGAATTGACAACCACAGGTCTACCACAACTTTCAGTCATTCCTGGTGCTGAATGGCACTCTTTTTGGCATCCAAAACATGTCAAATACAAAACCAAACTGTCACCAAACATCCGCGACTAACCCAGCACTATGACAATGGCCTCCAAACACACTCAACACTGTTGCAAAAGTTACCAAACATGAAGAAACAGGTCTACTATGCAATTCTGAGCATGAATCAGGTCTGTAACAGCAAGATGACATCCCAATACACCTTCCAAACTTGCTAAAGACACCCACAAAGCAACAAATCAACTTGTTGTCAGAGATAACCCATCAAAATTTTGATATTTTTAGGCCTCAAGGCACGTATTACGAGGTACAGAGGTTGGGCATTTTAAGGTTTGGGTCTATAGTCCTTTTGGCCAACATTTTTCATTCACTCTCGTCCGTTTTCGTGAAATTCTGAGTCATTTTTGGTGTGTTTTTGGTCAATTTCGGGTTTTGAAGACCTTATTGCAAGTGTGGGGGTTTCAAGTTCTAAAATGCAAGTGAAACATTCACTTGCAATCGAATCCTCAAGACCCAATTTCACTTTATGAGCTTTTTAAGTCACTTTTGTGTTTTTAAATTGATCACTTGTAATGGGGGTCTCAAGACCCGATTTGCAAGTTAAAGGTTTAAAAACTGGTTTTTGTTCACTTGTCATGGGGGTCCCAAGACCCAATTACAAGTAAAAAGGTCTTAAGACAAGTTAGTCACTTGCAATGAGCTTTTAAAGACCCGATTTCACTTTTACATGTAAAAGTAACTTGTAATGGGGGTCCCAAGACCCGATTTGCAAGTAAAAGGTTTAAAAGTAAGTTTTGATCACTTGTAATGGGGGTTTCAAGACCCGATTACAAGTGAAAGTCTTATTATTTTTCCTTCCCATACTTGTAAAGTTTACTTGTAATAATGTTTTTCCACATTGCAAGTAAGTCACCGTTCATTTGCACTTGCAGTCAGCCTTCCAAGACCCGAAATTGAGCGTTGGCCTCACTTTTGCAGCCCCTTTGTCTCATTCTTGTTAGTTCTGTTTGCACACATTACTTACCAAATCAATAATATAAGGCATGGACCTTAATTTTCAAACAAATTCCAAGGCTGGAGAATGATACAAAGAAAGAACAACAACATGATGAAGCCACAAAAGGAGTTGAATAAGTGACATGATTGAGCATAGAATGCTTTCAAGACAAAGATGGAAAAATGTTTTCCCAAACAGCAGCATGAAGATCTAATCAAGGATGATGTAGTTCGAGTCGTGTCTTCGGATACTTAGAATAGTTTCAATTATGTATTTGTAATTTAGTTTTGACAAATTACATGTAAAATGGAAAAATGTAATTGCATGTGATCATATCACTTGCAAAGTTGTAATTGCATGTAATAACATTACAAGTCAAATTACAATAGGACTTGTAATATTGAATAAGTCAACTGCAGTTAGTTAGTGGTTGAGAGAATTTCTCAAGTTTGTTGGGATCCTCCCACCTTTTTCTCAAGACTTCTCTCCTATATATAGGAGGGTGCTCTATGTAATTTATCATCTTTTTGGCAATAGAGAAAACTTTGCAGACATTTACAGCAAATAAACTTTGTGCTTTGTGTATGTAAACTTAATTTCCAAGCAATACAAGGAAGGCATATGAGATTTCAGACTTTGTGTTGAGTGTTGTTGCATGTTATTACTATGTTCTTATGTCATAGTGGTACATTTTTCTGAGTTATTCTCGTGATATTGTGGAGCTATTGTGATAAGACTTTGGTCTGATTACTTGCAGACTTTTTGCTACAAGTTTGGAAGATTAATTTAGTTTGATTTGTGATTAGGAGTTGGAAAGAGTTACAAGTCTTTGTGCTTGTAGTTATTCCCATATAAAGTGATTCATAAGTACACCATACTTGCAGACTTTGAGCTGATATATGTTTATTTTGTTTTTAGATTATCATTCTAAAAGAGTAGATAGGATTTCGGATACTCGAGACTTTGTGCTTGAAGATTGTTTTCCTGTCCTGGAGGAGGTGACAGAAGTCTTTGTGCTTTCATGAAACTTCATTTCCTTTCTCTCCATTTCATTTTAACCTGCTGTAATAGTTTTCTTAAAAGTTATTGTCACTTTTCTGTGAAGAGAAAATAATATAATCCTTCCTGAAGGAAGAGGAAAGGTTGTTGTCTTACCCATATTAGTCTAAGTTAGTTAGTAGAAAAGGAGGAGCCACAGTGTGTGAGTATCATACTCACACACTGTGGCTGAAACCACAATTTTGCATGCCCTCAAGGTATACAAAATTTTCAACCAACACAACTAATTATCAACCCAACATTGTTGTACTGCCACAAAATGATAGAAATATGCAAGTTTTGGGTCTACAATACACTTCCAGACATTCTCAACATAAAGAGGCGTTGGAAAACAGGGGAAGGCCAACAGGGATAACTCACCTCATCATTAACTGTTTGTTCAACTCTAAACACTTGGAATGTAATGTCCCAAAAATTGGACAAAATGACTCAATTATTTAATATTCCCTAACTCTTAAATTATTTTCAAAAGAGGGATATTAAATAATTAATTAATCAAGTTATAAAGTGACTTAGGAAAATATTTAAATATCACATGGTAAAAGTCACTTATATTTTGAATTGTGAAAAATTAAAAAGTGACTTAAGAAATATTAAAAACATTACTATATAAAATGTCACTTTGATTTTTGATTGGGAAGATACAAAAGGGAAAAGAAGAAAAGCATTTGGCACTTTTGAAGATATAATTTTCTTACGGGAAGAGCACAAGCTTCTGGTTCTAGGGTTGGAAGACCCTCATGGTTCAGTTTCGGGTGTGAGACATCACCCCTAGCTGGAAGAAAACGAGTTTTGAATGAAATTTCTGCTGCTTCATTAAGATCGAGATTGGAACAAGCTGTGGAAGAAGAGAACTAGACATATTCTGATTTTCGTGACTTTAATATCTGAGATTTTGCAGCTACAATGGATTGAGATATTGAGCTTCATATACATATTTGAGGTCGTGGCTTTATTGACAATCCCTAGGCGCCTTGTTTCCAAGCATAAGAGTCAACAAAAAGGCGTGTATGTGAGAACCTGGGCGAGTAAAGAGAAAAAACGTGTTTTCAAGGGAAGAAACGACTTTAATGGCACCATACCTTGTTCGTGGCTACTACTGGAAGGGTTCTAAGCAGACATTTGGAGTGTCTAAGGCAGGGAGCTTCACGGGTTGGAAGAAATATTCAAGTTGCTGATGGAAAAAAGAGGGATTCAAGCTGCTGTCGAAATATTTTGAGTATTCTGGGTCGTTTGCCTTGCTTCTTACCTCTGGGAGTGACAACTGTTGATATGAAGGCTGGAGGCTTCAATGGTCATGAGAAACGATTGCTAGAAAGTGGATAATTGTTGCTGCAGACATCTTCTGGGCATTTTCTGAGTCATTTCAAACTCCTCCAGGTTGGGACGTATGACTTTTTAGGTCTGGGTACTCGCATTGTGCTCTTGCATTCATTTCTGTAGCTATTTCTCCATATCCTAGCTAAGAGTCTATTTTATGTCAAGTAGAACTGGGACTGCCCCTTTGTAATTACAGTCACTGTGTAATCAGCAAATGCTTTATGGCTGTATGTTACTGTTTGTATTGAGTTTTCAGTATTCCAGTTGCAGCAATAGACTTTCTAGGTGATTCTAGTGGGGTATTGTTAATGATTTCAATGTATGGGAAATGTGGTTTAGAAGTGTTTCTGAATAATGTAATGCTGGAAGTATGTTAGGACTGTTAACAAGTGTGTCTCAGTTATAAACTGTGAACTAATGCTTATTTGAACAATGAAATTCAATGTCAAGTGTTCTGAAATATTTAGCACTATTGTTGTGACATAATTTTCATATTGAACACTCATAACCCATGTTCATAAACTCATTATTGTATGGAGACCATTCTGCCAAACTGAACAAGATTGTATCAACTATCTACTTCTCCGGAAAAGGCATCTTACAATGTTTGACAAAAATGCCTAACTGCTGTGCATGAGTTTTGGTCAGTTATTTCAATCAACAGATAACTGGAAAAATCAGAATATAGAAGCATAGTTTAGTTAATTGCATTCTTGACAAATCATTATTTTCACTCTACAACATTACACGAGATAAAGTCAAGGAAACTACATTACCAGCTGACAGAAGTGTACAAGATAACTGTCTGATGAAATTACAAGTAGCGAAACAGAAAAATTGAGTTCAAATTAGTCAGGGACCTTTCATGGAATCATCATGCCGGCTCCTAGGTTTCCTTGTAAAGGGTACAACCTAACACAAGAATTTCCTTTGATTTGCAAACAACCTTAAAACCCTCACAATGGAGTCACCCTGCACTTAAAATCACCTTACACTTGATTTGAAAACATTCAATCCCTTTGTCACACTTCCCTATGCATTCTTTGAAAGGTACAACCAAGCTAGGGCATAAATCAAATCTCCAAGTGTACGTCCAGTCAATAGAAAGATTCAACTCTTCATGAAAAAAATTAACAACCCTTGCAAAAGATAACAAAGAAACGCCAGAACTCATGCACTTAGAAAACTACAAAAATCTTCATATTGTAAACCCCAATCTGCAAACCCTATAAAGAACAATGGTGATTCCTAAGGTAGAATCACTCAAGACTTGCTAGGGATCGTCTTTCAGATCCGAAACTAGTGATTTAATGAGGGTTTTCGCCCTCGATCAATCCTTGGAAGAACTTATCCGTTCACTCTAGCAGCATCTTGTTATGTGTGCAAACTTGAATAATCCAAATGAGAGCCTCACACCTCCTTTTATAGCTTTTTCGACAAAGCACTTTTTTGGTTTTTCCAAAAAAACATTTTTTTTAAATAACAAGTCCCCTTTTTTTCCTAGGCATCCAACGTGGGGAAATAACCTTTTCACTTTATAATATTCAACACTAAAGTAATATTAAAACATTACTTTATAACTTTAGTGCAAATATTAAAATAGTTACAACCATCTTATAGAAAGCACTGACGAGACATCCAAATTGGAAACTTTTCACACTAGGAAGCATCGGATGACGAGGGAAGATGCCAGATACCAAAATGGGAACTTACTTCTTGTCCCTAATTTTTGACTTGTTTAAAATTGAGATAACCTATCAAAATTTTGATAAAATTTGAAGATTTTCTCTTCTAAGGCATGTTTTATGAGGTGCAAAGGTTAGAAAATTTCAGTTTTGGGTCTATAGTCCTTTTGGCTAACATTTTTCACTCACTCGTCCGTTTTCGTGAAATTCTGAGTCATTTTGAGTGTGTTTTTGGTCAATTTCGGGTTTTTGGGGCATCACTGCAAGTAGGGCTTTTGGTTTCTTATTACAAGTGATAGAAACTTTTTGCTCTTATTACAAGTTAACTTTTTGTTTTAATTTCAAGTTATAGGAACTTTTTATATAACTTACAAGTTGTAGGAACTTTTTGTTCACTTTACAAGTTACTTTTGAAAAAGTTACTTGCAATATGTTATAAAAAGTCCGATTTCACTTAAGTGAACTTGTTATGAGATCTAAAAGTTCCTATTTCTCTTTATTTTTAAAAGTTTACTTGCAATGAGCTCTAAAAGTTCCTATTTCTCTTTATTTTTTAAAAGTTTACTTGCAATGAGCTCTAAAAGTTCCTATTTCTCTTTATTTTTTAAAAGTTTACTTGCAGTGAGCTCTAAAAGTTCCTATTTGAGTCTTTTATCATAATGTTAACTTGCAATGGGGGTCTAAAAACCCGATTTGCAAGTAAAGGATTTTTTAAAAAGTTTTACAAGTTATTTTTAACTTGTAATGAACATCAAAAAACCCGAAATTAGTTTTGCAAGTGTTTTTGTGGATTTTTAACTTGCTCTTGCTCATATGTACCCTGATTGGAGAGATTTTTGGCATGAAGAACACTTGGCAAAGTCTGCAACTTTATTGAATCCCCCATTTTTGTTCTACCATTGCCATGTTTTTGCAGATTTGAGTTTGCTCAAGGTGCCTAGGGTTTTTCTTCTTTGTTTTGGCTTGTAAACTCTTGTTGCGGGTATGTTCTTTGTTTATTTTTATTTTTCTGTTTTTGTTGATTTAAATCTTTTGTTCCTGGGTTGCCTTTCTATGGAGATTGAGATTGCATATTATAAAAAAAGTGTATGGCTGAAAACGCGTTTTTCCACTTCATACGCCCTTCATTCATTACTCTTTCATACGCCATCATTATTCATTCGCCCTTCATTCATAAAAACGTTTTTCTCTCTCTTTCATTCGCCTTCCCATTCGCTTTTCATTCACTTGCCTTCATTTCATATTCATTTGCCATTACCATTTTTCTTCATCATCATTAGCATTTTCTACAAAAATGATGCCCTTGGCTGAAAATCGGGTTTTCATAATCTGATTACAGGAGATTTTGACCAAGGTTACAAGTTAAAATGATAACTTGCAATGACCTCTCATTTTTCCTACCTTGCACTTTTTAACTTGCAATATGTCCCAAA